>JAAXCT010002025.1:0-101842 GCA_012490785.1 Eragrostis nindensis
TCGGCGGCGGCGGCGGGGCGGAACGGACGTCGGGCCGATGTCGAGCTCGAGGCCGAAGTCGTCGGAGGGCTCGAGGAGCACGCCGGCGCGGCGGAGCCCCGGGCAGCAGACGGAGAGCTTCTGGAGCGCCGACACAGGCCGCCGGCGCGCCCTCGGGCAGCGGCGCGGGAGGAGCTAAGCGGGGAGGGGCGGTAGAAAGAGAAATGAGAGAAAAAAAAGAAAAAGTGATGTGGCACCTGACATGTGGGCCCCACTGTGCCACGTAGGACAAAACCGCTCTGAAAACTGCCGAGGGACTCGATTTGCACCCACTCATACAATTAAGGGACTGTGGATACCCGGTTTTATAGTTCAGGGTGAAAGTTGCGCTACTCCCAATAGTTGAGGGACCCAAATTAGACTTTTCTCTAATCTAATCCGTTTTTCATGGAGTGGCCCGTTTAGGGACGCGTTAGCCTTGAATCACAGGCCAAGAAAAAAAAAAATCGGCTCGTTGATGTCTTGCCGCTGGCTGTTGGTTGCTGCAGGCTGCAGCAAGCCGTAAAAATCACAAACGACCAGGCCCACAGATTATTGGTTCAAAGTGAGCATGGTCGTCACGCGTGGCGTGACACTCGAAGATAGCGAACAAAGTATTGCTAGCGTGCTCCGCATAATGGACCGCAACTGATACAGATCGTCGTGCGGAAAATTTTATCCACGCTGGGGAAAATCATATTGGGGTTCTTCTTGTCAGCACCCATTGTAATTGCCGCGAAACTTCAGCTAACGAACTTTAGTCTAGTTGACACTGAGTCGACTTCCACGCGGACTTAGCATCGGGTACCTGGCATCTAGTCTAGACTACAAATATAGTAACAAATTCTAGATGTGGCACCCATTGCTACGCAACGTGCTGAGTTCGTCGTACGTTAGGTGGCAAAATTCATGCCCACACCTCAAAGTTGACCAACAAGATGGAGAAATGAAGACGAAGTTGCATTTCCTTTGGTCTTATTACGCTTTTGCCCATACTGAACGATCAACTTGCTCACAAAGGGGAGACTCTTGTAACCGAACGCAACATCCTCTAAAGAACGTACTTGTTACGTAAGTATTCGTGTTGAACACTCATTTGTTTCATGGTTCAGATAATCTAGCTTCAAACAGTCGACGTCTTATGCTGATTAAACGACGATGAATGCAAGAAATGGCGCAAGGTGGCGTGAAGATAACGCTCATTTTACAAGTTCACGCGATAGAGACAGACATGTGTGACGAAGTTTACACTCGCGCCATCTCGCTTCAGAGTGCACGGCAAGAACCCAAGGTGACGACATATTCGGAGGTTCTATCGTATTCAGCTGGAGAAGTATGGCGCAGCCCGCAGCCAAACAGACCAAAGATCT
The DNA here is from genome assembly GCA_012490785.1 of Eragrostis nindensis. Classification (NCBI taxonomy): domain Eukaryota; kingdom Viridiplantae; phylum Streptophyta; class Magnoliopsida; order Poales; family Poaceae; genus Eragrostis; species Eragrostis nindensis. The sequence continues at coordinate 1,389 of JAAXCT010002025.1, forward strand.
TGCAAAGTTCATCAGTTCGATATTGAACACAACAGTACTTGGTTCAGGGACAGTGGTGGCATACACTGCAGTAGCACACATCACACCACACATTATTATCCTAACACAGAAATAACAACAGCACCAACAACAGCTGCTGATCCCGAAAGGCGCGGTCAGCATGGGCATGGCCATGGCCGTGCCAGCTTCATCTAGTGGCGGCGCCCTGCCTCCACCTGGGCAGTCTTGTCCTGAAAGATGAAGAAGGCGTAGAAGCCACCAGCGACGGTGGCGAACGCCATCGCCCAGACCACCACCGCCACGAGTGGCGGCATGAGGAGGGCGACCTTGTGTGAGAACATGAGCGTCAGTAGCGTGGTCAGCACCCACACGCAGACCTTGAGCCATTCCCGCCTTGGGGAGTCTCTGGGCGCAAGCTCGAACAGACGCAGGCAGAGGAAGAGCAGCACCAGGTCCAGGTAGGACACTGCCACGAACGTCACCGTTCCAGGGTCGCGGTCCGAACGGTAGATGGCCATGCCCGAGTTGAACGTCAGGAACCCGAAACCCAAGCCTGTCAACCATGAGAAGCCGCCGTCTGCGCCGTTGTTCATGGTTTGTTTCTTGTCGATTCCTCGTCGGCCACAAGTGGTTGCTTCGTTGCAGACACTGAAGACATAATCGTGCCAGCGCCAGCTTCTTGCGAGAAAAAACCTGCAATACAAAATCGCATTTCGGGAAAACATGGTGACCACAAGAGGAAACAGATGCTTCACACATTAATTTTTATTTCTTTGAGATGGAATGTTTTTGAAATGTTTCACGCATCCATTGACAAATCAAAGTATATATATGTATTATCCACCCGAAAAAGCCAATAAACTGTAGCACTGGGTTACACATAAGTTCATCTGAGCACAAGGCTGCGTACATCAGGCCTCCAAGTATGAGTTCATTCCTTCAAATCTCATATGCTCTTCAATTCACATCTAGCCAAATTTTTGTGAGACGAAATTGCGAATGGGCCCCACGTGCGGTGTAGATAGTGCACATAGGGACCTATGGGTCGTAATATTGGACAAAAAAAATATTTATTTTCGGGTCAAAAACTGCGTCTCTATCTTGATCCGACCATCGCTGAGTAGTCTTCTACCTCCTGCCAACACAACTCCCCCTCAAGACCTCTCCTACACGCAATCGCCACTGCCTCCCGACCACCTAGAGCCATCTCTGACCACTCTGGATTCAACCTTCCCACCCTTGCCTCGCCTATCGATTATCTCTCATCCAATATGTACTCTCATTTCATCCTCCTTGAACCTTCTTTTTCATCTGTTGCACCGACTCCCAACATGCATGTTGTCGCCTCCCCTGCCTCTGTCCTTACATCTTTGGCGACTCTCACCTCCAAATTCACCAACTTTGGCGTCGACACACTAACTCCTCTTGCCTTGATGCCCAACCTTGCGCACTGACCATATTCCACCATCTAGCCGATGGTATCCCCCGTGTCTATCTACTCCCCGGCATCCCTTTGTGCGCCAGAATTAAACACTTGTTGGAGAAGCTCCAATTCCTAATCCCAAAATTCACTATCTGTAATTAACTCTAGATAGCAAGTTTAATCTCGTAGGAGTATCGCCAAATCCTGTCATAATTTAGAGAAATCTTGCTTCATCACGAATCGCGGCATGCATCACCTGGACAAGAAATTTCCGGTGCGGAATGTGCTAACAATAGAAGTTTGGTTTAGAGGGAAAAAAAAAAGGTTCAGCACTAACAGGGGCCACAGTGCTTGCTGAACTTATTCTGTACCTCTGCCCTGAACTCTCGAGGTAACATAACAAGACAGCCAGAGGCTATTGAGGGGACCAAATAAAAACCAAGCAGGTCCATGTAGAGAAGGAAAGAAAAGCATAAGCATCATTGAGATTACTAGGATGGCCAACAGGCCAAGATGCCCCAAGATGCAGCGAAAGACAGAAACCTACGTACCAACAAGTCCCAATTTCGATCAGAAGAGCGTTGAGTTGTGGCTTCTACGAAACTGGACCCAGTGCTCCCCGTTCTATATATAAGGGCAGGACATGGGTGAAGGCGTGAAGCCAGCTGTGACTGTGAAGCTCAGGTCAGCAACTGAGACGGGAGACAGATGCATTTAGCTCCGCCCCTGGGTCAAATCATATGGGGCTGCGTCAAGAGCCGGCGAAAGTTTCAACTTTATTACAGGTTACAAGGAAAATAACTAAGTTTATTGTCTTGCAGACCTCAGGCTGCTGCTGGGTGATCCTTATGTGCCTATGCTTAATAAAACTTGGTGCTAACATTAAAACTAATAAATTATTTATTACAGGTTACAAGGAAAATAACTAAGTTTATTGTCTTGCAGACCTCAGGCTGCTGCTGGGTGATCCTTATGTGCCTATGCTTAATAAAACTTGGTGCTAACATTAAAACTAATAAATTATTTCGGTTGATATACTATAAAATAGGGAAACTTGCGGACCGAGCTCAGCTCGGTTGGTAAGAGCTCCGGCGTGAGCTCTGCCCGCCCGGGTTCGACCCGCTGCGCGCGCATTCTGGGAGCCGGCCTGAGCTTTTCGGCTCCTCGTGCCTCTGCGCTCCCAGGCCGCCACGGTGGCACCGACGGGCCCCTCTGATGGCCCGCCTCATGAAAAAAAAAAATAGGGAAACTAAAACAGTCCTGGCATGGTCACAGTTTTGTCTAGAAATGGTTGAGAGAGGCCATTTGCAAGTTTGGTTTACACAGCTCGAACTGATGTGACAGTGAAACCAGATTATAAAATAATCTAGCTTTTGATATAGAAGATAGATCTCAAACTCACGGCACCCAGTATCTGCTAGGACGCCAACATCTCTCCTATATGCTTCTCCAGAACGAAGCTTCTGTCGCTCAATGGCTAGAGAATAACAACCGCAGACCCTAATACCCTGGATCTGAGATAACAACTGCAGACCCCAAGGGAGGAAGCAGGAAATGCATAACAAATACACTGACGCTACAGAGGGAAACGAGGAACAACTCAAGAACAGATCCACATATCAGAGAGAAGCGGAGGAATGCATCAAAATGAGAAGCGAGAAACTGCGCACCTAGTAGATCTTGAATTGGAGCCGGGGATAATGTTGGGTTTGCTTCGCGGAAAGGGAGAAAGGGGGCAGATCCATAGTTACCACAACATATGTAAAGAACGGTTCCGGGATGGTAGACCTGTTGAGTGTTGAGTTCCCGGCCCATCCACGTGCGAAGCCCGTTTCCCGACTTCCGTCCTGTCGCTACAAAGGCCGTGCACCGTGGTCTCGCACCCTCCTCTGATCGTATGGAATACGTCCTCCATTGCTGGCAACTTGGACGCTCCCTCCTCTCCGTTGATTCAATGTTTTTTTTTTTGAGGGATCCCGTTGATTCAATGTTAAATGCACATGGCAATGATCTTCGTGTCGAGCACTGGTATGTTAATAGTGGTTCAGAGCTCATTGTAATAATACCAGGTTTACATGAAAACTTTTTTGCTGCAAGACTTGCGCTGGTAGCTTGAGCGTGCAAATTGTTCATGTAAGGACTCTTTGTCACTTCTTGACGGCATTGTAAATTGGCAGCAAAGATAGTTGTTGAGCATTCTGAATTCAGATATCCATGCAGGGTAGCAGAGTCATCCAGGTGGCAACAGTTTTTCCTAGCTCCAAAATAACAGAGTACATAATTTATTTATTTTTACAAGAACAGAGTACATAATAGTTCTGAAATCTAGGTACAATCAAGAGAACGTTATTTTACGGGAGGGATTACATTTGAACCTCATAAGAGACTTTGGAAATTATGGGCATCATTCAAGGTTAAAATCTTCATATGGCTTGCAATTTGGAACCGATGCTGGACTGCCGATTGTTTAGCACGGCGCGGCTTGCAGCACCTGGAGCGCTGCCTCTTGTGCGATCAAGCGAGGAAGACATTCAACACGTACTCACAACGTGTGTCTTTGCCAAAGAAACCTGGTTCCATGCTCTACAGTGGATTGAGCTCGGGGAATTAACCCCATCGCCTGATGACACATGCTTCAAAGAGTGGTGGCGACGGCCGAGATAGAAGGGTAAGCCGGGAGAGGAGAAAGAGGCTTGGGAAATCTGGAAGCATCGAAATCGCTGCGTCTTTGATGGCATGCGACCGCAAACAAGGGTGCTGCTTCGCGACATCAAAGACGAAGCTAACCTATGGATGATGGCCGGAGCCAAGAGGCTTCGACAACTCGTGGAGACCTAGTGTGACACATGTTGGGTAGTGATCAAAATGTAACCGGCGTGAATGTAACCTAAAGAGTAACCTCTGTCAAAGGATGGCTTTGTATCATTTGATTTCATTTTTTTAATGAAATGTCACGCAATTCTCTTGCTTGTTCGAGAGGGAAAAAAAAAGAACGTTGCAGCTCGTACTCTCCGGCGCGGCTCGACGACTGGACCTTCAAGTCCTGGGACCCCGACCACGGCCGCCGACGTTGCACAGAGCCTCGCGCGTTTCGGCCGCTGTGTGTGGTCGGCTCGACGTCGCTTGGCGGCGGCGGACACGGTGAGCTGGCACCTGTAGGCTATAGCACAGCCGATGGGTGGCTCCGTCCGTCGCGTCACGAAATCAAGCCACTTGGATGACGGCAGCCTGCACGTCAGCTTGGCGCCGCTGCGGCCTCGAGAGCAGAGAACGGCCGTGACGTCGAGCGGGACCACAGATGCACCTGCGCCACGCACCGGCAATGACCCTGTTGGCCCCCGGAACTCGAGCGAGCCAGCGGCCATGGCACGACCGAAACGAACGATTCGAGAGCCGGGCCCGGTGCAAGAATGCGTGTCTCGTCGGTGACGTCGTTGTGGCTTTGGATCCAAGTCTGTGCTCCATTCAACCTCTCTGGCAGCCTTCGTGGCTTCGTCGTCACTCCTCCAGCGTGCGCGGCGGCGACGTCGGTTCGTTGGCGGCGTCGCCTCGTGTCAAGCAGGACCATGACGCTAGACCAACTTTTTTTTTTTTGATTCGCTAGACCAAGTAATTGCCACGCTGTGCTTCGCGGAGTTAGCCTGCCCGCACTGGGCTCCGCGAAAGCGACCTGCAGGAGCGTTTAGCGGACGGGGGCGCTGCAGCGGCGTACACGATGCCTCCTGTAAAGCTTGCGGACCGCCCAGCATCCGCTAAATCTAGCGTGCGCGCGGACGTCCGGTAAGGCTATCCGCACTCGTGTTCCTTTATATCTTTCCTCTAAAAAGAATATTCCGTCCTGGTCATCGAGATTCTTTCCTCTAAACTAATTTCTCCCGCACCCATCATTCCTCTATATCCTTCCTCTATATCAACTACCTAATATTTTATTCTTTTTTCTTTCCCTCTTTCTCCCTTTTCCCTCTCCTCCCGGACCGCCCCGGCCATTCACTCCCTCTCCTGCTCTCCTCGCCGCACCCCTCCTCCTCCTCCCCACGCGCGCGCCGCCGCCGCCGGCCTCCACCTCCCCCGCGCGCCGCCGCCGCCGCCGCCGCCGCCTCCGCCGGACTCCCCGCGCGCGCCGCCGCCCTCCTCCTCCTCCCCCCCGCGCGCGCCGCCGCCCTCCTCCTCCTCCCCCCACGCGCGCGCCGCTCCGTCGAGGCATCGAGCTCGTCAAGCTGATTCAACCATCGAGCTCGTCAACCCCATTCCGTCCTCGGCGCTCTCCCATTCGAAGCACCCGGGGGCGGCGGCGAGATGGACCCTGCGGGGGAGATCCAGAAGGTGGTGAGCATGCGCCGCGGGGACAGCGGGTCCATGTGGCGGCGCGGGGACGACGTCTTCTCGCGCTCCTCCAGGGAGGAGGACGACGAGGAGGCGCTGCGGTGGGCGGCGCTCGAGCGGCTCCCCACCCACGACCGCGTCCGCCGCGCCATCGTCCCGCTCGGCCTCGGCGGCGACGAGGCGGCGGCCAAGGGCGTCGTCGACGCCGACGTGCTCAGCCTCGGCCCGCGTGAGCGACGGGCGCTGCTGGAGCGCCTCGTCCGCGTCGCCGACGAGGACAACGAGCGCTTCCTGCTCAAGCTCAAGGAGCGCGCCGACAGGTGAGTGCCGCGCGCCACGGTGCCTAGCAGTTGGCGGCGACCCGTGAGTTCGCCGCGCGGTGGTGGCCCTCTCCCTTCCCTCCCCAGGCGCGCGGCGAGGCAGTTGGACGAGCGCGGGCCCCGCAACCGATAGCGGACGCTCCTGGATTGCGCTAGGAATAGCGGAACGAAGCTCCTCCGCTACCGTAGCGGAAACTTTACAGGAGCCCGGTGCAGCACTTCCTTACGCTAAACGCTCCTGGAGGGAGCTTTAGCGTATACCAGTGCGGGCAGTCTAAGCAGCACGGCACATGTGGTTTGGAAGAGAGAGAAAAAGGAAAATAGGTTAAAAAAAAGGAAATAGTGAGGAGAGAGGAGATGATTGTTGAAGATAGTCGAATAAAATATAAGGTAGTTAATATAGAGTATGAGTATAGAGAATGACGGGTGCAAGAAAACTAGATATAGAGAAGAGAATCTCGATGACTAGACTGAAATATTCTTTTTAAAAGATGGAAATAGAGTATGACGAGTGCGGACAGCCTTAGGTTCGGCCGACGACAAAACGCGCTAACCGCGTGGTCAGGCTGGCCACGAGGCGCGGTCACCACGTCGAAGGCGCGGCGGCGGACGCGGACAACATCCCGTCGTGGTCGTTGATTGACGCGTACGGCATCGTCGGGCATATTCTTAGCTTCGACGGTCCGGCGAACGAACCAGTCCACGGTGGGCTCCGTCGCCGCTCTCAAGGATCAGACGTCCTTCTTCCGGGCTCCATCGCCGGAGCAAAAAGGAAGGGGGGTCCACGATGATGGCACTGGGCACGGATCGGTTAGAGCATCTCCAGCAGGGCATGTAAAATCGAGCCCTCAAAAAGACATTTGGGGGCTGGCTTGTAAATTTAAGACCTTGATTTTTCGCTCCAACTCCAGCAGTGGCCTTTAAATCTTAGCCCCCATTTCAATCTGACACGCGGGACACGTTTGTCAGTGACTCACCCCTACCTTATCCTCTCCCTCTCTTCCTCCTCTCTCCACGACTGGTTCGACATAGGCAGCAAAATCGGCGAGCGAGGTGCGGAGCGGCGAGGTGAGCTGCCCGGGGCGAGGGAGGGGAGCGGTGCCGCACGCGACAGGGCAGGGTGGCGTGATGCGGCCATGGCGGGGAAGCTCCGTGCAGCTGCGCAGCTCCGTGCCGCGAGCTCTACGCACCGCGAGCTGCAGGACGCAAGCAAGCAGGGGCGTCCACCAAGCAAGCAGCAGCACCAGCACGACGCAAACAAGGAAAAAAGCTGCGGCGTCCACCAATACCAATCAAGCAAGCAAGCTGCAGGCGCGACGTCTCTCATGCGGGGCATGGGCCAGAGCAGGGCGGCGTGCATCAGCAGCAGCACGACGTGCAAATGCAGAGCGACGCACGCGCAGCCTAGCAGCAGCGCGTCGCGCACTCGGAGCGGGGGGCCGTGGCAGCAGGCAGCAGGGCGTTGCGGCGGCAAGAGCCTGCAGGGCGTCACACGGCTGGCGCAGTGGTGGCGTCGCACAACCCGACGAGCAGGATGGGCGCGACGCGGCAGTAGTGCAGGCGCGCGGGCGCGGGCGCTTGGTGAGCAGGCGGCGGGCGCGGAGGACGGCCATGGCGACACGCCAGCAAGCGCGTCGTCCCCTACCTCGGCGGCGTCGGCGCCAACCACGCGGGCGCGTGCGACCACGCGCCGTGCTTCTGCCCGGAGCCCGGCTGCGGCTTCCTCTGCGCGGCGCGGGCCGCGCACCTCGAGGACGAGCACGCCTCCTCCTGGCCGCCGGCCGCCGACGAGATCGGCTATGGCGTGCCGGAGGAGGGAGAAGAGAGAAAAAAAAGAAAGAGAAGATGAAAAAAAGGAAAATAAAAAAACGGTGGGACCCACGAATGAGAGGGGGGATTGGAGGACCCCTGGGAATGGGGGGCTGGAGATGGAATTTGAGAGGGCATGCAAAATGAGAGCCCAAGTAAGGTCTCTGCTGGAGTTGATTTTTTGACTCAAGCTCCTAAATAATATAGTAGGGGCCCAACTAGGAGCCTTGCTGGAGATGCTCTTTATGGACTACTACCCGACAGGCGTGCCCCAACTTTCATCGGGACGGGACCCACATCGTACGCCGCGCTCAGGTTGTTTTGAGTCAGCCCCCGTCGGCTGCTGCATCGCGGCGGAAGCGGCGGCGATCGACCGTAATTGGGGTCTCGGGGCTCCAACGCCGCCTCCGGCCGCCGGCGGGCAGCGGTTATTGCCTGACGCCCTGACACGGCATGGATTGATGCGGTCTGCGGGCATCGGGAGGGTGCTTTGAATCACGCCACCAACGCCGTCGATCGTCGCCGGCAACCAAGGCAGCTGCCCTCCTCTGCTTTTATCTCGGCGGACCTTACCTGCCGTCAAAGCCTCGCGAGGAATATGTCTCTTACGCTTTAATCCGAGCCACACAAATCGGATCCGACAGTGCTCACGTACCACCCCGGGTTTCTCGTGAACCGCTGCCTGGCGCGGCTCGCCGGGGCGCCGCCGTGCGCCAGACGCACCTAGCTTCCATCCCCTTGCTCCTGGAGATCGACAGGGACTTCCGTCCGACGAGGCGCCGTGCACACACTGCAATTGCAATCATCCTGACCTCAGTCGTGTCCGTGGCGTCGTCCTACATGGATGACCCGTGCCGGCTGCCTCCAATCAGCGAGCCTTGAACGGCACGTGCGCTTGCGCCGACGTAGAGGAAGCGTGCGACCAGTGCCGGGCACACGCGGTGGCCACCAGCGGCGAAGCCCTAAATCCGCAAGGAGCGACGCCGGATTCCATGTCTCTGACCATGCCTTCACGCTGCCGCGTACCGACCACCGTCCACATTCCGCGATTAGTTGATGATGGCCAGGAACGGCTTCTTGTCCAGCCACCGGTGTCGGCGGTGGGCAGCCTGTTCAGGCAAAGCACGGTTGCTCCGTTCAAAAACCCATGCCGCGTCCTTATCCTGTGCCGGTCGTCACCCCTGCCCTAGGCCCGCCTCTCATTCCCTTCCGACCTGAGGAGGCTGCTCCGACGCTGCACCATGGTGGTAACGCTGCCGCTGCACGCTCTGTTTGATGGTTCGTCCGGAAAGCTGCACCTCCTGTCCAGTTCATCGGTGAACCCATGAACCAGACCATAGTCCTGCTGGGCAGATTGCCTCATTCGGCCAAGCAAGATTACTGTCCGAGTTTACGGATATTCTGTTAGTTTGTCTCAAAGCTTAAATCTTAGGCTTCTACAAAGTACCGTAGCATCTTCTATTTTCACTCTATCACAGTTCATTACTGTCACATTACAGGTTTACAGTTTTCTTCAGCATCGAAGCTAACTTGTATGCCAATCGGCTCAAAATCGCTGTACGAACTGGTTTTAAACGGTTTGGAGAGTCGAGGTGCTAATTTAAATCGAAGCAAGAGTTAAGGAACCAAAGTTAGACTTCTTTCATTTTAATATGAACCTTGAAGCAGCAGCTGTAAGGATCAAAGTATGATACTTCATTTTCAGTTCGCAAGAGAAGAAACGAACCATGAGAACCACAAAAACGATACAAATCAAAATACTGTCACATCTGAAGGAGAAGTAATCAGAATGTGACTTTTGCCTTTCTATTGTGGCTACTGTATATTGAATTTCGATATATTTAAATGATTAAATCTGAAGAGTTATTTCATCTGTGCTCTGCTCCCTGCAGCCGAAACATGAATTTGCATCTCATTCATATCTGCCATTCCTCTCTTCACAAACTAGAAAGAGTTGCCATTTGCTCCAGCTGTCGGACTGAACTGAACATCCAGGCATTTTGGCGGTTGGTCCTTTAGAAGAGTTGAATCAAAGAGTAGAAATTTCAAATTCTTTGGGCAAAAATCGGTGACGAATCTGAAACAGAATTAGTGAACAACAAACAAGCTTGCAGCAGGCGAGACACGGATCACTCTGCCAGGATCGGCCGTGAGAGTTAAGTAGCGGCGGCGGCTCGCTCACCTCCTCCGCCGGCGAATGCCGCGCACCTCTGGCGGCCGGCCGATCGTTGATGGCGAAGCAGGTGATGGAGATCTCGTTGGTCATGAGGCTGTGTGTTAAGTTGCATGTATCGACCAACTCACCCAAAAGCCTAAGCTGATGGGAAGAGGTGAGCAATTCACTTATGGTTTAACACTTCCCTCACGTGCAGCGTGGGCGCAAACGTGGAAATAAGAGCGGCGCAGCGGAATTTGCGGTCACCAGGACTTGAACTCAAGACCTCTGGCTCGATACCATATTGAGTTGCATGCACCAACCAACTCACCCAAAAGCCTAAGCTGATGGAAAGAGGTGGGCAATTCACTTATGGTTCAACACTCCCCCTAACATGCAGCTCTCGTGGACGCAAACGTCGAAATAGGAGCGGCGCAGCGGAATATGCGGTCACCAGGACTTGAACTCAAGACCTCTGGCTCGATACTATGTTAAGTTGCATGCACCAACCAATTCACCCAAAAGTCTAAGCTGATGGGAAGAGGTGAACAATTCACTTATGGTTCAACATTATGCCATATGTACAGTGGGAGAATGGGGCTCGCGCTTCCGGCGAGGGGAGAGGGAGGGAAGGACGGCGGAGACGATGGCGACCCACGGCCGGCCGCGCCAAGGGTCTATTTGTGAAAGTCAGAGCAAAGGATGGGGCTAACTGTAAATATTAGGATCGCGGTTATTAATCACGACTCAAACTAGGGGGCAAATTGAAAATATTTGGATCGTGACTTTTAATCGCGATCCAAATAAGGGGTCTTTTGTAAATATACCCAACCAAATTGGGGTTTCCTTTGCAAATCGTCCTGACTCGTGACCGTCGGTCCACCCGGCTGCCCGCGAGGCCGTGCCGCCGCCGGCGACCTGCGCTATCCCGGCTTCCACGCATCCGCGAGAGTCTCCACTCACTGGCATGCTCATCAGCGCCGGCGTTCTCCCGCTGAAAGCCCGGCGGCCTGAGCACCACCTCGGACATGGACATGCATGCTCGGCTCCTCATCACGCCATGGTCGTCCCTCTCTGCTTCCTCATCAGTCATCTTAGCATTCACATGTGGGCCATGTCCTTATTGATTGCATCAAACCGTAGAGAGGAACAAGCAGAGACAAGATAGCACGGAACACATCATCAGTTCCACGCCATTGTAGAAACCAGCATGTCGCATCGCGAGGTCAGTCTCTCCACCGGTACGCGGTAGGCGGTAGCCGCAGCCGGGGTTGGCGCACACGAAGAACAGCGTCATGCCTTCCTCGCCCCTTGCCGTCGCCTGCACCATTTGGTCACTGATCTTGTCAGAGTTGAACTCTGAACCAAACTGAAGAAATGCGTTTATGAATTTGGCCCAGACCTGGAAGAAGACGACCTCGGGCGTGGCCGCAGGCGGCGCAGCGGACGGACTTGGTGCGGGGCAGGGTCGGTTCGAAGGCGACGTCATCGTAGAGCACCTGAGTGAACTCGCCGGCGGCGTGGTCCTCTACGTTCCGGTGCACCAAGTTGGTGTCCAACACGACACCTTCACAGTGTGGAGTCTATAGTTTCAGACATTCAGGTACTTGCAGGGTTATTAGAACGATGTTCGGAACAAGAAGCAAGCAGTTCAAAAAATTCTTCAATGATTTCAAAAGGACAGATCAAAATCTGTAGACAAATAATGGGATAAGGAAAGTTCGATATGGAGGGGTTAACGAACCTGACAGTCACAGTTTCGGCAGGCAAAGAGATCGCCCTATCCTCCTTCGGAAGTTGCGATACAATATGCTGTTGCTGCATGCATGCCCCAGGGATTCATGAATGAATCAGTCACCTCTTGACAACGTGATTACGAAATAGAAGAACCGGATAAGCGTATCAGTCAGCCATCAGCTCACCATTCACGGCAGAATTCCGTGGTGCTCATAGTTGCCTGCTGTCTGTCTGCCTTTGCTCGTTGTTTTAGTGATGCAGCTGGATCCAAGGAGCAGCCAATTCTGATGCTGTTTGTCACCTATGCCACAAATCAAAGAAAGAGTTGGTGATTTTCAAATTGGATTTTGAAAAGGCTTTTGACAAGATAGAACATCAAGCCATTATCAGTATTCTGCAGCATAAAGGTTTTGGTCAGAAATGGATCACTTGGATTCAAAACATTCTCTCATCTGGTACTTCTTCAGTCTTGCTAAATGGAGTTCCTGGAAAGGTGTTTCACTGCAGAAGAGGTGTGAGACAGGGTGATCCCCTCTCACCTTTATTATTTGTATTGGCTGCTGATCTCTTACAGAGTGTTTTGAATAAGGCAAAAGATCTGGGAGTGTTGAACCTACCTCTACCACAAGGTGCTGGTCAAGATTTTCCTGTTGTTCAATATGCTGATGATACGTTGCTTATTATGGAGGCTTGTCCTAGGCAGCTTGTTCCTTTGAAAGCTCTTTTATATACTTTTGCCACCTCAACTGGGCTGAAAGTGAATTATAACAAATCCATCATTGTACCCATCAATGTATCACCTGAGAAGATGGAAATTCTTGCTAATACTGTTGGCTGTCAGATAGGACAATTGCCTTTCACTTATTTGGGACTTCCTTTGGGAACTACAAGACCGCGAGTAGATCATTTCTTGCCATTAGTGCAGAGGATAGAGCGCCGGCTCATTGGCACGTCCATGTTCCTGTCTCAAGGGGGGAAGCTGGAAATGGTCACCACAGTCTTGACATCTCTATCAACCTTTTTCATGTGTTCTTTGAAGCTACCACTCACTATCATTCACCAAATTGAACAGTACATGAGGCATTGCCTCTGGCGAGGGTCTGATCTTCATAGTAAGAAACCCTCTTCAGCAGCATGGTCTATGGTTACCAGACCCAAAAAACAAGGAGGCTTAGGTATTAAGAGATTGGCAGTTCAGAACGATGCTCTGTTAATGAAGAACCTGCATAAATTCTTTAATCATGCTGATCTGCCTTGGGTACATTTGTTATGGGACAATTATTACAATGGAAACATTTTGCCGGGGCAGAGGAAAAGGGGATCCTTTTGGTGGCGTGATATCATCAAGCTTCTTGATCAGTATAAAGGAATTAGTCAGGCCACAGTGGGTGATGGTGCTACTATTGCATTCTGGGATGATTTATGGGATGGCATAGTCCCAAAGCATAAATATCCTGAGTTATACTCTTTCACTACAAAGTCACTGATCATTAAAGGAGGTCAATACCCTCGGAGATATGACTTCTCTCTTTCAATTACCTTTGTCTGAAGAAGCATATGAGCAATTACAGGAATTGCAAGATCATTTACATCAGCTACAGTTTACTGCAACTTCTGATGAATGGAGGTATATCTGGGGCTCTAATTTGTACTCTTCCTCCAAGGTATATAAGAGAATGATTGGTCACCTTCAAGTGCACCCTGCCATTCATTGGATTTGGGACTCTTGCTGTCAAAAGAAACACAAGATATTTTTCTGGCTAATCATTAAGGATAGGTTAAACACAAGAGGGGTTTTGAGAAGACGAGCTATGCATTTGGGAGATTATACTTGTGAAATGTGCATTCTACAACGAGAGGAATCAATTTATCATCTGTTTTTGAGATGCAACTTTGCACGGCAATGTTGGGCATCAATTGGATTACATTCACCAACAACATCCAATCCTGAGAGGGCTGTCAAGAGATTGAAGAGACAGCTTCACGTTCCCTTTTTCATGGAAGTCATTATTCTCATGGCTTGGAGCATTTGGACCACACGAAATGATTGGATTTTCAATGGCAAAGATCCAACAGTGCAAGCATGTCGAGTCAAGTTTAAACATGAATTCACTATGGTTATCCATAGGGCGAAACCAAGTTATCTTCCACTCATCAGGGAATGGCTACAAGCATTAGAATAGCTTTTTTCTTATCGTTTTGGTTTACCTTTGGCTTTTCTTGAATCTGTATAATAACTTTTTTGAACTTCAATAAATAATATAAACAGTAGGGGATTTTCCCCTCCTGATTCTTCAAAAAAAAGAGAAATCAGAGATAATCTCTTTGTACAACTTCTCAAGTAGGTTGCTAGTATAAAGGATATTTGCACAACCTCACCTGTCCTTGCTGGCACTGTTGTTCTTGGTTTTACTGGTAGCTTTGCTCTGCACTCTGAACCCTAAAAGGAGCGTGGTGGAATAGACACGAAAATGCGACGGCTGTAAAGGGAAGTGGCTAGAGAAGGAGCGTTATAGGTGATTGTGGTCGTTCTCTATGGTCTTTCCGGTTCTGGGATCAGTAATTCAGAGTGATTATCAATGTAAATAGTTTTCTCAGTTCAAGAAGGAATTATTTTAGGGCTGCATTTCAAGAGGAATGAACTGGTCTTTTCAGTTCCGTGTAGCATGATTTTCAATACGTTTTACTACGGGGCAACCTATTAGGCAACATTTCGTGACTACTAGAAACTATATAACTAGGTTGGCAACACGTTCAATCAAGGTAGTATGAATGTAACTTAGATTTCACAATTCTTTATTTTCCTTTTTTTATTCTCCCCTTGGAATAAACTTTGTTTTATTTTGCATAAACTGTAAGATGAGGCCAGGCCTTGGGCTGTTATAGTTGGGCTTCATGTAGTACAGGGAACAATCTACCTTGGGACGGGCTTAGGCTATCTCCAACGGAGATGAAGACCTAAAACCCAAAGTGGGTGTGAACAGTGGTTAGTATACAACTCCTAAAATTCTCCATCTCCAACGGAAGGACCCAAATCCCCTCCAAATGCCAGCGCCGGCGCTACTTGCCGCCGCAGCCCTCCTCCCGCACCGCCGCCGCAGTCGCACACCTTCGCGCCGCGTCCCGCCGCCGCCGCGACCCCCTCACGCGCCTCCGCGACCGCCTGCGCCGCCGCGGCCCTCCCGCGCCGACGCCCCGCTCGCGCCGCTGCGCCGCCCTGCGCCGCCCTCCTCCCCGTCCGACTCCCCCGCCCCCGCGCCGCGCCGCCGCCCGCCCATCGCCGCCTCCGCCCTCGCCTCCGCCGCCGCGCCCCCGCGCCCGCCCTACGAGCCCCACCTCATGCCGCCGTCACCGCAGCCCCGCCTCACGCACTTCGGCACGGGGAGCTCCGCGCAGGGCCGCCGCCTCGCTGCCCCGCTCCGCGTAGATGGGAAAGGAGGAGAGAATCGAGCCGGCGACGAGGAGAGAAAGAGAGAGAAGAGCGACAGAGCGCTGCGTCGCGCGGCGTGGAGGACGCATTTGTGCGTCGCGGCAACGACGAGGAGAAAAATGGGTAGGACCTTTGGGTGTTCCGTTGGAGAGATTTTTCTGTGTTTGAAGACCTATTTTCGGTATTAAGTGGAGAATGGGGCATCCGTTGGAGATAGTCTTACGTAATCAGTTGCTTCCGTAAGACCTTGGGTTTCCTGTGACGGACAACTAGTATACAGGCCATATATGTTTAATAACAGCCCAGTGCAGAACCGCGAATCCAATATAACACTCGGTTGCTGTACAGCAAACTCGCACACAGCTTCAAGATTCGTGCGATCAGTAAATCCAACGGCCGCCACGCTTCTTCCTACTCCAGCCGAGGATGAAGCCATCGTGCGCCGCGGCCGCCGAGCACACCGTCGCCGTCGCACGTGTGCCACAGAATCTCTTAATGCGCATGGATTTGTACCTTAAAATATCATCCTCGTCCCTCAGACCTAGAAGAACAGAGGAAGGGAAACCCAGCTGTGGGAGGCGCGGTGCGAGCGGGCGGCGGGGACGCCGCAGGTCATCGGCGGTGGGCAGAGTTAGGGCGGGGGCGTTGGAATAGACCAGTTAGCGAGAAAGGAGGCGGGAGGGCGATGGGCAGACACGGGACGGCACGGCGAGGCATTGGGGGTGCCGCCGGCCACAGTGGTGGGCGGTGGCAGCGGGCGGAGGCAGGGCGGGGGTGACCACGATGAGGAGCTTTGAGCGCGCGAGCGGGCGGCGGGGACGCCGCAGGTCATCGGCGGCGGGCAGAGTTAGGGCGGGGGCGTTGGAGTAGACCAGTTAGTGAGAAATGAGGTGGGAGGGCGATGTGCAGACACGGGGCGGCACGGTGAGGCGTCGGGGGTGCCGCCGTCCACAGTGGTGGTCGGCGGCAGCGGGCGGAGGCAGGGCGGGGGTGACCACGATGAGGAGCTTCGAGCGCGAGGGAGGGGAGGGAGGGATGTGGCAGCGGGGCGAGGGGCCGCGGCGTCGTGGACGGCGCCGGTGGCCGAGCTGGTTGGTCGCGGTGGGGTGTTGGTAGGCCGAGTGCGCGTTTGATAGACAGCAACACTCGGTTGCTGTATAGGACATCCATGCAGAACCCTCTAACAAAATAATCCTGTTTCAACATTTTGAAAAGCTTCACTCTGTATTTTGTATTATTTAGGTCAATATAAAAAATACTAATCGAACATGAGCTCTTGGACGTGCAGACGCCCAAGAAGGGACGAGCCCACGAAGGACCCAAACGGGAGGTCCAATTTGATAGCCAAACCAATCAGCATGGAGAGGACAAATACTAATAAATACTTCACGCAACTTCATTCTTTATTTGTCAACCAATTCATTTGGCTGCACTTGGTTGACTTTCATCTAAGATGTAGTAGTTGAAATGTTTTTCTCTACATTCAAATAAAACAGGACTCGGGACGACATACATACTTTAAGTAAACAAAACAGATACATATGCCTAAAACATAATGGCACGTGCACGATTAGATACTTCAGCAAACAGTACAGTGTCTCGAAACATGCAATCACCCTCCTTTCCATCGTGACTAGAATTTGATAGGGAGAGGCCATCCTGACTTACTCATGGTCCTAAGATCAGATTTCCCGCTCTATACTTTTCTTTTCTTGAAAGTTCATGTCCCCAGTAGGAAAATCAGGCACGTTTTGGATTTCATTGGGTGACTACGGGCTTATTTACTTGTGCAGCAGCCCTGAAAAAATGCCAACATCAAGGCAGGCTCTCAGACGCCCGAATCACACTTTCGAACGCCTGTGCCGTAACACTATCTAGCTGGGGAGCTGCCTGTTGGCAGGCAGCTCCCCGGCCATGCAGCGCTTCAGCCGCAGACACTCTAAATCGAATGTCTGGGAGTGTTGCTTGAGCCAGGCAGATTTTCCAAAGTGACAGCCCCTAGGTGCGTATGCGTGCACGAGGGAAGCGGTCTGGATTGGGTAGCACAGGTCGGTGAACCTGAACTAGTCCCAAATGTACCCTTTTTTCCTAACAAGGAAATATGAACCTCGTTTTGTTCCAGCGGACCAATATACACTGATTTCAGGAAAGGGCCATCCCTATCAAATTTTCGCCACGCCTCTTCAACCTTCCTGCAAAGCATAAAAGAGTACTTTCGTCACATACCTCAAATACAAAAGCAAACAGAATAATGGTACACAATGTGGTTTCTGTTAAAATTAATATGTCTGTTGAGCTGAATATGAAAGCATCAGTGTAAATGCATCTTTCGGTTTATTTTAGTTGATACAAAATGTGTCGAGAAAGAGTCAGCAGCTCACTTTACTTTTCATTCATTCTTCTAAAGCTTAATTGCATAAACCACTCCTTAAATCACTTGGAATTTAATATTCCCTTTCATTAGTGTTTTTGTTGCAAATCCTCACCCACCTACAATATTTTGTTGCAAAATCCACCCCCAGCGTGACATATCTTTAATTGATTTCAAATGTATTTGATAATGTAAGTACAGGAAAACTAAGTTAAATAATTTAATATTGTTAAAACGTTCAACTAAGTCAAATTATTCATCTTATTTCCTAAAAATGTATCAAAATATAAACTTTGTGCGCCACCGATTAAAGTCAATTGTTCCTTCTTCTTCTTCTTCTTCTTTGCAAAATCTCAAATATGGAGATTTTGTAAGTTTCATAAGAATACCATGAATTACTCCAAACGAACAAAAACAAGTTTAATCAATTAAACATGTACAAATCAGGATGCTTATTACACCAAAACCGAATAGGTGGGTGGTTGTTTGCAACAAAATGACTTATGGATGGAAATCTCAAACTCCAAGTGATGGTTTATGCAATTATCCCTTCTTCAAATGTTTGTAATCCTTTCAATGCATTATCCTATCAAAAGGAAATGAATGAAAAGGGACTGCGAATTTTAGACTCGCACACGCTCCGATGAAGGAGGAAGTTTTAGTCTAGCCACGTAGTCATGTTGGTAGACTAAGGACGGAGGCTAAAACACCTTTTGAGCCACTTTGAGCAACCGAGCCCGTGCCCAACTAAACAACTCCAATACGCAGACGAATGAACCACCCGACAACCCGGGCCGGAGTTGAACTGCCGCCAGCTGCCGAGCGTGACCAGCGACTCTCGTACTGAGACAACGAAGGACCAGCGCGCGCCAGAGAAGAGAAAACATGACTCCTTTGGTGCTTTTGTTTCCGAAAATTATCGACACGCGTACAATACTATGCAGGACACGAGCTTTTGATGTGACCTTTTTCCATTTAGGACACAAAATAATGCTCCATTTATCCATCTGAAAGTTGCAACGAAAAGGAACTCTCCAACCAAGGATTGAAATCTCGAAAAAACTGGAGAAACCAAAACCGACGAAACCAAATCGGTTACCGACAAAACCGACAGGTAATCGAATATGCTTCAGTATACAGGTTCGGTTTTTACCGGACGTCCGACTAGTAGTCGAATATGCTAAAGTACATAGGTTCGGTTTTTACCGGACGTCCGATGAAATCGAACTGGACCGTAAGTCTAGTTATCACGGTAACCAACCGGTTTTCGTCGGTTTTAAAAACCCTGCTCCAAACCAATGCGTCTCGCCCCTGCCGCTGCTGCACAAATGACCATAGGATCAGAAAAAAGAGAAGTGGTACTGAAGCCAGAAATGAAGTTGTCTAGAAGAAAATGGAGAAAATGACTTACCAGGTCTTGATAGCCTTGCCTCCATCTGCACCGCGCATTCTCCCTTGTTGAACCGGGGGAGCAGCATTGGGATGACAGTTCCTATGGGATTATATCGTGCTTCTTTCTTTTGAAAAAAAAACAGCATACGGTTCTTTTGCATATATGAACTATGGTTAGGTCAGAAAACCTATTGAAAAGAAACTTGTTTCTGTTGTAATTTTATTTTTAAAAAAGCAAGCAAAAAATAGAACATAAAACTGTGGAAGAGTAGAGTTTAAGCGCTGCCTAACCACTGTACCGCCATAGTTAAGCTGTTGATCTAGACGTTTTCCCCTTTCCTAATATTTATGTGGTAATATGCAATATTCCCATTATTTTTCTTTTTATAAGTTTAAATGCCCAATCACTCTCTTAGCGTCTCCCTTTTATAAACACTGGGGTAAGCTCCTTTATGACATGCCAAGCATGGTATCATGGAGTTGGTCGTTATGTTATCATGAAAAATCAAATTATCAAACCCACTCAAAAAAAATCCCACCACCAACAATAAAAATCCAAAAAAAAAGGAAAAGAAAACATGCGTTTGATCTCTTCTTTGGCCAGGGCGACGCCTCTCAGAGGCTTGCACCTCTCCGCAGCCGCTCTTCAACTAACGAAGAGCCATGGTGACTCATCATAATATGTCACCAACCAGTGACGGGGAAGTCTCTGGTGTTTTGTTTTGTAAACATGCTTTCGAATATCAACCAAGGTCAGCTGGCATGTCAGACTCCACTTCTTATTTCTCAAACCGAACCACAAGTGACAGGTCCCAAGAAATTTGACTAATCTTTAGCACGCCGTAAGACCAAATCCACATTAAAATTGTTCAAAATTCGAACTTAAGTCCCAAAAAGTTTCCAGAGTTGCTCCCGTCGTCCAAGGAGCAGGTGGTGGATCATATATTAAACTTTGAGATCCCCAACAGCCAGAACACGAAATGAAAGCGGCAGAATGAGAGGCGGCTCACCAGAGCTCATACGATGCAGTAGCAGTCAAGAGCAGAAAGATAACGGCGAGAAATCGAGATGTGACTGGATCTTACCTTGCCTTCTTTGTAAACGAAGAAGGCGTAGAAGCCTCCAAGCACGGTGGCGCAAGCCATCGCCCACACGAGCACCTTAACGGCCACAGGCATGATGGCCGCCACTTTGTAGGAAAACGCCATGGTGAGCAGCGTGGTGAGCACCCACACCGCCACTTTGAGCTTCCCTCTGGTGGGTGAGCCGGGCGCCGCCCTCTCGTACCAGCGGAGGCAGCCGAAGAGCAGGACCAGATCGATGTACGAGAAGACCACGAACGCGATGGCCGCCAGATCCCCGTTGGAACGGTAGATCGCCATGGCCGAGTTGAAGGTCAGAAAGGCGAACCCCAGCACCGTCAGCCAGGAAAAGGCGCCGGCGTCCGCCGGAGCACCGCGGAGCGGAGCGGCTTGCCGGTCATCCGCCATCTTCGTCTTCTCGGTGGACATGCCACGTGTCGGCTAGCAACGGGCTGACGTGGATCTGGCGCCGACCGTGTGCGCAAGCGCTTGAGGAAATTTCCTGGAGGAGTGCCGGAGGAGTGGATTGCAGCATGCCGCCGCGGGTTCGAGCTCTCTGCTATAATGGAGTGTAAGACGCAACCCTGAAAGGAACCTTTTTTTTTAATGAACCAGAGGCTTTTTGCATTTTTACCCCCCATCTTTATTCCTTACAATTTTGCGATTTTTTTAAACTGAAGCCATTGTCTACTCTTACTGAAGATAAAATTAGCGATCTTTCAAAAAAAAAAAAGAAGATAAAATTAGTGATAAAATCGCAACCACTGAACATAAACTCTAGCTTAATTTTGAAAAACAGAGATAAAATCACAAAACAGATTTAATAAAAAGTAAAATCATAATAAAATGCAGATTAAAAATAGCAACACAAGAGGTGAGTTCGCTTTATTACTTTATTACGTAAAAAAACGAGCTCTTCAATAAAGTTTGTCCTCTCTAGAAATTTCATATTGCCACCAAATAACGCTAGAGTCACGAAATTCCTACACAATTTCCACACACTAAGTTCTATGTGGTTTGATGTGACAGCATTTATTTTTGAAGTATTTTTCTTCCAATATTAAATAGAACTTTTTTATTTCATAAAAGGCAATTTATTTTTGAAGTAGTGATGAGAGACTCTATACCTGCCCCTCTCAAAATATTGGACGTTGACTGTTAAAAAGGTACTGTCAGGCCGGCAAAGTCACGCTGGCTTCACATGCACCAGCCGTCCACGTCCACCAGTGAGTGGGTGGGGGACAGTTGCGGCGACCTTCGAGGAGGTGTTGCTGCCACGCCTTTCCGCGTCGGGCCGGACGATCCTCTGCATTGTTAAGCATCAATGCAGAGAAGACCTTTTGAGCATTGGCCCTCATCTTGAGGGTCCATCCGAGAAGCTATGGCGGTGATTGCTTGCCACTTCCTTGATCAAAACAATCAAACGTGTTTCCATGCTGCTGCGAAGTTCCCAGGATTCGCTGAGTGAGCACGGGGGCTAATGACGGTCGTGTGTCGCCCTCGCCGCTGTTGCAGCCCCCATCAAGCTGTTCTCACAGAGGTACGGTACAACTAATCTTCGGTGAAAAAGCAATCGTCGCAGGAACGAAGCCGCGGAATCGGTGAAGGTGTTCGCTGCTCTTCCACCTTCTTCCAACATGTCCCGTTCAGGACTAGCACGAGAAGCTCCGTTTGGATGCAAAGTATTTTTAGAGTTTTAGAAAAATACTACGATTTTGTAAAATATTTTGATTTTAAAAGGTATTAAAGTGTTTAAATATAGCAAGTTTTGTTGTTTTAAAAACTATAGTATTGCTAAAAGTGGAACTATTTTAGAGTTTTAAAAACTCCACTCATGATTTTTTTCTAAACTATGATTTTACTTGGCATTAGCTTCTAAAATTATAATTTCTTAATACTTTAGTTTTAAAATACTGCAACACCCAAACAGAGCCTCGAATCTCGTTGCCCCGTGCTGACGCAACTGCAAGGGCCCGCGCCCTTCGACGTGTGTGTGGACGGGCGTGGCCGCGGCGTCCTAAGTCTAGCAAGCTCTTAGGCTGTCCGCACTCGTCGTACTCTATTTTCATCCTCTAAAAAGAATATTTTTGTTTGGTCGTTGATATTCTCTCTTCTATATCTATTTTTTCCGCACTCATCATCTTCTATATCTTACTACTATACTTTATATTAACTATCCTATATTTTACTACTACCATCTTCAACTACCATCTCTTCTCTTCTCACTGTTTCTTTTTTTAATCTATTTTCTCTCTCTTTCACGTGCGACTGCTGCTTGCTCCTTGCTTTACCGGACCAACGCTACACACGCTACCAATAGCGTATAGATGTGTGTCCGGTGCTTTGGCGGAGCTTTTACCGCACCCCGCTGCAGCCCTTCCATCCTCTATCACGTACTGCAGGAGCCAGTCCCGAACGCCGGTGCGGACAGTCTTAGACCGGGGAGATGAACGCACAGCCTATAATCTGAATATGGGTGGTCCAGATCTTATCTAATGCAGAGGGGGACTTCTCTACATTTGGTGAAGAAATGCAGAGGAACACGGTTCCGGACCGGACGCCAGGGAAATTAAATCTGGCTCAGAGCCGGTGCATTATAGATTGACGAAAGCGACAGGTGGGCCCCGAGAGTTTGCGTTGCCCTCCGATCTCTTTTTCTTCTCTGTCACTGTTAGTACTTTGTACTCCATTCATTCTAATATAAGATTTTATTAACTTTTAGATATCATATTTAATTATTTATTTTATTTAAAAAAATTATAAAATAATATTTATTTTATTATAATTTATTTCATCAATATATATATTTTAAATATAATATAATTATTTTATATTTTTATAATATTTAAATAAGACAAATGATTAAACTTGATGTCTGAAAGTCAACAAAGTTTTATATTTAAAGGTGCCGAGAGTACTACCGTTTCCACAGGACTGTGACAACTGACAAAAAGATGCTAGGGGATGTCCAGATGGACCCCAACTACATAATCCGTGAAAGACGGCATGTAGGGAATTTTTTTGGGATAAATGGAGTTTGTTTTCAGACACCAATGCCCCATTTCGCTTTATTTAACCAATGACCAATCTCCGGCATTTGTCCGTGTCTTCTTACCCACTTCGTGTTCACAAACAGCTCTTTATGTCATTGTTTTCTCAAATTAACGGGTCCTTCCGGGCATCTCCCTAGCTGGATTTTTCTTCCTTCCGTGTTCGAACGAAGAAATCAATCAAACTTCGGGCAGCTCGGGCGGGTGTATGCTCACAGATTGCTGTGTCTTGGTCGACGCACTTGTCGTTGTCCGAGCACTGGAAATTCCGCCACGAGGACGATGATAGATGAACGCCACAAGACTGCAACCAGCCAACCACCGATACGATACGAGCACGGAGCACCCAAAGCCCAAAGGGGTGGGTGGGCGAACGTTACTGTGACGAATTGTGGCGTGCAAGCAAACACTGGGATGACGAATTGACGACCATGCGTGGTGCTTCTTCACGGACTCCATCCGTGGCATGCGCGCGCGCGCCTCCTCCCCAACTGAACCGGCGCACAGCCCCGGTATTCATACGCGGCACCACCGCCACAAAAAGCAAAACACACCAGAGTGGACATCTCGACGATGACTTGCCTTGCCTGCGGTCGTCGACAGAGAACCTGACTTGCCTGCGGTGCCATGCAGCATGATGCTAGCTAGGTGGCGAAGAAGACTATACCGTCATCACCGGCGTGATTTGAGCACCAGCAGGCGACTTCCATGATTCCATCCGTGAATAATCATTCTCCCGTCCGCACGCCGTAGACTTCCCCTTATATAGGCCGGCGATGAAGGAACCTGACCCAATCATCCAAAGGCATCGTTCGTCAGGCCAGTTTTCATTCATGGTTTCATTTCGTTCATCACCAGGATAAGTGGATCCTTGTCCTCCAAAATATATAGTAGAAGGCATTTCCTGCACTTTGTTGCCTTATTTACACTACGATATGTAATATCTTAATTCACTATTCAGGCTAGCTAGCCTACATGTGCGACATATATTCAAACTAAGGACCAAGGTTCTGTTGAATAAAAAGATTCCATAGACGAATTTGAAGCTTGTGAGGATTACCAGTACTTATCGACAAGCCCGGATCCACATGTTTTAGAAGCTGAGAATGATGCTCTGCAAACCGAATAGAACAAATATTAGTTTGCAAAACATAATGAAACGAGCTGGAGAGCTGGCATGCCAACCATCGGCAGTGATCTATTGACGGTGATGCAGCGCCTTTTTGCTGAGCAAAAATATGTACACGCTCTAAAAACAATTAGCGTTTTCCTGAACATGAGATTTAAAAAAGGAAACCAATTGGAATAACGCTTGCCAAAGACTATTGTATATACCATACATAATAATCAATTGAACAAACATCATCCTTTGCTAAACAGCTGAAAGGAAAACTGAGTGAGAGCAATGGCTATTGTACCCAGTATTAAAGAGAACAGAAATTACGTGCTAAAGCAAATACATGCAGTTTCTAGAGCATATCTTTAGAGGATGAAAATATAGGCAGGTGGTTTCACCAGTTAATCAAACATACACCTTTGACGAGCTCTACCAATTTGAGCAGGGCACTTGCCCTATTGCTGTTTTTTTTTTGCATACTGCAAAATATGCCAAGAAACAAATAATATATGGGGAAAAAGACATCATTGTATCCTAATTAAGCAGATTTCATATGGCATACAGGAATATATGATTTACTTTGTTACAGACTACAAGTTATCTATAGTATATAGTTACAGCCACTAAGCTCTACTATATTGTAATGTGAGATACATGGAGACTAAGAGGATTTAGATTACACTAGCAAGGTCTCGTGTGGTATCATCCCCGCTCTGCCCACCACATGTAATAGCTCTTCCACCATATTCAACAATCATGATGCTCACTTCAATTTCCTCAAGGTGCAGAAACAGATGTGGGATTCCGGTTGAATTTTGGTGTATTGTATTTGGTAACAAAGAACGCCACCTATGTTTGAGTCACATCAACATAGCCGGTCCCAAGCCCGGATAAAGGAGGAGGGCTGTGTTAGGTTTGGCGAACCAATGTACAAAACAGCCTCTCTAAATGGAATAAATGGGTATTTGGTGACAAAGAGTCCAGATATCATGATGTCCAGTGAAAAAAGTGATCCATAGTGACATTAGACAATTCCTGGCCCAACTGAGTTCGGATATTCACTATCTGATCAGATGATTCACTGCATAAAAATGTGCACGCAGGTTGTTTGGTGCTGAAGGATGCTGCTCCACAAGAACGATAGCACTCACAGTGTTTCCAAAACCATTGCAACAATAACGGCAAATATAGCTGCCACAAAGGTTGCTGCCCCAGTCCAATCAAGTACCGTGATGGCTGCACCAAGGCTGGCACTGGTTGCATCTGGCCTGATAGTAAGTATGGTGAGAGCAAGGCCAGACATAAACGCTGATGCCAGTAAGATGATGCAGGCCTTCAAGGACTCTATCTTGTCATGACCATGAAGAAAGCCTCCAAAGATACCAATGATTGCCATAAATGACCACATGGTGATTTTGATCCCTCTATCAGCCTTGCAGTTGAGGTGGATCTCCAGGGACCCATTGGCACAGTTGTCCCCTGGTCTGCGAGCACGGTGAATGCAGTGCTTACGGAACAGGTAGACAGCGGATGCAAAAACCCAAGGCGTGAATGCCGCAAAGATGTAGAACTCAACTATAGCAAAACCTTCTGCGAAAACCGCACAGGCCAGTGAGAAAAGCATGAAGATAATGGCCAAACTCATGGCTTGGATGATAAAACCTCGGAGCTTTTTGCTTTTGATCTCTAGTACCTTCGTCCGAATCTCCATTGAGAGCAGGCCCCAGATGGCAGTTGTAAATATGAAGAAGATTGCTAGAAGCACAGCACCCTTAGTCCGCCCTGAACCACCGGTTACATTGTAATTAACCACCAAGGCAACTAAACCACCACTAGCAGAGTTGCTGATAGCTGAGATAAACTTAAAGGCAGCCTCCAACTGTGCCTCTTGCTCATTTTCTGCTGCCTGTTCATCACCTTCGTCAGCCTTGTGTCCTATGTACCATCGCAGAAAAACAATTGGAGCTGTCACCATAACCAGAAGGGTGAGACCAATATACCTGTAGAACTTGTACCCCGATAGCACCAAGGGGCTAAGCAATGTTACTACAGGTAATATGCTGCACAAGAAGGAGAGGCATTTGGAAGCCACTTCTTGGACATCAGCAACAATGTTTTCCGGGAGCTCAAGGATATTCATACTCAATAGCATGAGGGATACCCCAACGGCGAAGCATGAAAAGCTCAGAAGTATTGGTGTGATGTAACACAGATTGTGTGCACCTCTGTCCTCTGGAGAGAGGAAGAACCATGCCACCATCATGCTTGCACCAAAGGCAGCAATGCCTGCGCCAAATTCCATGTTCTCCTGAGCTTTGGCAGTGCGGCGTGGTTTCCTTGTCCCGGCAACACCTTCCTCAGCCTGCATTGAAAAGTTTAGCGATCAAACTTACTGCATTTCACAATCAAACAAAATAGAGAACAGTAATCATCACAGCTATGTACACTTGCAACCATTTTGGTCATTCTCGGGATAACATCGCACTTTGATGATTGATGGTAAAACAGAATATGCTGCTGTCATGCTTTTACAAAACCATCGTCCCAATTCATTTTCTCCCGCAAAAAGAAGAATCAAATGTTAAAACACTCCAAATTCACAATACGTTGTTGAAAAAGAAAAAAATTATAATTTTTAACAGATGCATATAATAGGCCATTGTCGGTCCCAAGCCCGGATGAGAAAAGTGGAGGGGGTTGTGTTAGGCTTGGCTAGCCAACAACTATTTTTTTAGCCAATCTTATGGATCAACGTGTAACCATTTTTTAACAACTAGAGTGATAAGGTGAATCCTTCTAATCATATCTGCCTATAATAATTTCAGGAACCTAAGAAAAGCTAGATGTATCAACGTGTAAAACTACATGAATGAGACAGAGAATGGATCACAACTTTAAGTTTATAGTCTTTATTATGCCTCCAAAGGAATTATATAACTTATTATGTCATGTTTTGACAAAATTTCAATGATTGACAATTGCGTACATCTGTCAAACAGAAGTTTTAAGGTGTCAGTGTTACCACTGGATCCTTTTCTTCTGTTTTGACATGTACTAGTACGATCTATTTTCAAGATACCTGACAATATTCCAATTCAAAATAAGGACTAAGGACAATAATTCTAGACCCATTTTTGAATGTATGGGTGTGCTAATACACAAATGGAGGATTTGAAATTGCTTTAGATAATGATTGTTCCAGAAAAAAAAAATCATACACTCCCCCATTTTCTATGAAATGGAGCAAAAGCTATATGTATTAAGCAGGGAACTGTGGACATATACTTTTAAGTTCAAGTAACCTGAGTATGTTTGGGCTCACTAATTACCAAAATTCCAAACCTGGTGCTTTTAAAGTGCCTCATAGAGAAAAAATAACAGAGGTTTAGCTTCATAATTAGTTAAAGAAAAAACTATGTCAAACACCAATGAAATTTTAGAAACTGAACTTCAAGATCATCTTTTTTGGCACCCTCATATTACGGTCAAAATCGTTACCATTACCCTCCACGTCTGAACCCACCCCAACATTGCAAACTATGACCAACGAATCCAGGCGTGGGGATGGACTTCCCTGGTTTAAACTAGACGAAAGTTGATGCCTTCAAGGGCGGCAATAAGCAACTTAGTTAAAAGTTGAAACGGGAAATTGATTGTATAAACCAGTTCATTCCCCAGCATTATCAATACGACAACAAGAAGCAAAGCCTGTCCCCAAAATCTTGAATTCATACATGCTAGTAAACATGTCGACATCAGCGAGCAATCTGCATCTCCCTACTGCCCCCATCTCCCAACGGCTAATGCCTAACTGTATCGACATATATGCATGTGTGTGGGGATGGAGTGCAAGATCTTCAAATGGTCAGATTCAGGATTCAGTTGTAGGGCAGTTTGGAGGGATACCTTAAGAAGGGGACTGACTAAGCATGTAGAGTGACTGGGACTTGCTAGGAATAGGATGCCAGGACCATTCTGTCCAGCAGCTACTCGACATTAGATCGGCAACACCATGACATCGCCGCTTTCGGCAAGCCTCTTTCCTCGCTTCAATTACAACCCGCGTGACCACGCTGACTGCGACAGAATCGGACTGTACCATCACCGCTCATGCGGAAACGTAGTCCCTCCTCCGGTGCTGCCACCCCCCGCCAGCGGAACTGGGGCGTTCGGCCGCCTCCGCCGACGGCCGTGTCGTCGCCGAAACGAAAGGCATACCACCATTTTCCATTGTATTGGCCCACTAGCCAAGCACCGGAAGAGCCTAATACCGGCCTTGGTAGTAGTAATCGGGACAGGAGGGCTGCTCTCAGGTTGAGATAAAGCCCAGTTGTGAACTGGGCCAAGCTAGAAAGTGCGGAACTCATTTGTAAGCCCAGCTGTGCTTCTATCAGGGCACTCTCCGCGAGCAATCGACGGGGGCGTCACGCCCAGTTCGTGCGTATATCCATCCAAACATCAACTGGTCTAAATTGTGCTCAAAAAAAAAAATCAACTGGTCTAAATCTTGCTGTCGTCACCGGCGCAGCGTACTTGATTAAAAAAAAGAAACCTCGAGTTACCTGAGAAAGTGGTTTCGCCGTCGGTGGCGGCGGCGCGGCATCGGCCTTTATCCCTGTCTGAAGTGCTGACGGTGACGGGGATCCTGCGGCAACAAGAAACGAAGCCGCTGTCAGAGCCAGATTCGCAAAAGGGAGGCAAGCGTCAAAGGAACCAGCTCGTCTAACCTGCGCCGCCGCTGGGCTGCTGAAGCTGAACGGCACACCCCTGATCTCCAGCCATGGCTTCGCGTTGTTGCCCTTGCCCGGCCATGGCCTCGACGTACGGGTACCGGTATAAAATTCCCTCTGCAACAGTTGAGTGGAACGAGGACGATCTTTCAAATTAAAGAAATGGAATTGATTCTTGCGTTGTCGAATAAAATACTCTTAAGAAAAGTAGGTATGAAAAAATATCTTTTCTACGCTGTGTGCTGCGATAATCATAGGCATGGTCAGAGACTTCGTTAGCAAATTTAACGGTCATCTACGTCATCACGTAAAAGGTGAAATATATAAAATCACGGTAACAACACATCGAGGTAAAAACAGATCGGTGGTGAACCAAAGGAAGGCCTACGTGCTCTTCCTTTTTGCACCGGCAGATGCCTGGTGGGTGACAGAACGAGCACGATCTATTCTATGCGCTGCTGCCCCAAATGGGGAAAAGGAGCCAGAAAAGAGGAGAGACAGACGAAACGTGTGTACTACCTCAAAATCGAGGTCAACAAGACCTTCAAGTCTTCAACCAACATCAGAGGCAAGTGGCCAGGTACACAAAAGTAAACATGTGAAGAATATTAACCGTAACCCCCATGTGGAAGCTGAGATTTGGACTGTCCCAAACCACAACCTCTAACATCACGTTGATTAATCGAAGTTACTAGTAGAGCACATGCATAGGAGGACAAGAATCAAACAAAGGAGCTTCAAGAATCACAGTAAAAGGGGGAGAATCAAACAAAGCAGCTCCAAATTCCGTGTACGCAATCGTGCTAAGAAGGGCCATGGAAAAGAACAGAGAGGGAAGCTGGAAGAAGACGAAACTCCAACGCAATCGTGAAACTGACCTGCGTGCGCCGCGCGCGTTGAGATGAATCGCTGTCCGGCCGGGCACGTCACCGGAGGGGACTCGTCGTGAATCGACGCCGTCGAGGTGCTCAACGGACGCGCGAGGGATGGCCACGCCGTCGAGCACTAATTAGTTTAGCTAGTACGGAGTATCTCCGAGAGAGTCGGTGGCGGCCGTTAAATAGATAATAGGGACGTAGGAGTACGTGGTCAAGTCCTCCCTCCTTTTTTTTTTTTTGAGATGAAGTCCTCCCTCCTTTTTTTTTTAAGATGAAGTCCTCCCTCTCAGCGATACCGCGTCATTACTTTCCTTTCGGTACGTGCTCAAGAATATAAAGCTCATTTTTAGCAGAGCAATCAAATCTGCCTACATGCCGCGTTCATGCGATGTGAAGAGTATGTGCACGATCGAAAGAATCTATTATCTTAGTAGAAAATTGAAGAGTACTTGATTCCACGATACCTGAAGTATGCTGTATTATTTATTGTGCTGTAAGAAGTATCAATTTATAAATAGTTATGTTTTTAGGTGTTCGAATTTATTAAACATTCTCTAAATCTAAACATACAGGAATATTTAATAAATCTGATACAAAACCAGAATTATTTATAAATTGAAACCGAGAGTAGAAGACCCGGAAGCAACGGGCGGGCCAATGGCTGACTCGGCGTGCGTCGCATCCTTGTCCGGCGGCCGCCAGTTCAGTCCAAGCAGCGACTTGCGCCAACTCAGCGTATCGTCGATGGTAACGTGCGTATCCAAGGGAACCGTGTCTATCAATCGAAATGTCCCTGTCCGAATCTATTATCCTTTGTTTCACTTCAGTGCCGGCGCCGGCCACAGCAGGGACCAGAAAACACGGAGTCCGTACGTACGTGTGTTGTTCCCGCCGTAGGCGCCCGCCGGGGAGCAAAACGCAAATGATGGTTCGCGCGCCTACCTGGAAATGATAAACCTAGAATCAATCATAGGCATAAGGCATATTCTTGCGGCGCAGAATGAAGCAGGTGACCCCCGTGCTGGGCCAGAAAATGGAAAAAACCAGGCATATGCACATCAAGGTCCAAGTCGTCCAGCACGGGTCAAGCAAGCAACCTTGAACCAAAGTCAGAGGCAAGTAGCGATGAAGGATCGGAGGATTTGTCAGTTTCGCTCCGAAAGTCTGGTACGAAATGGAAGTCGTCACCGGTGGATTTGCGGATCAGCTTATCTGGCTGTTGAGCTGTTGGCACGTCAGAGGAGAATGTAGTGCAGTTCTCGGAATCTGCTAGCTGATGACCTCCTTATATGTAACAGGGTCATGAACAAATTTATCTCGCTTATGTTCTGTTCCATATTGTTAATAAAGTTATTGTTAAACCATCTGATGGGATTGGCTAGCTAGCCCATCCATATTCATGCTAGCCTCTGTAAAATTCGCATGGACGAATCGAATTCATAGTCCTTGCTGCCAACTGCTATGGTGTGTTGTTCCTCAAATGCTACGAGGTGTTTTAACCTAGCAAGCAAAGTGCAAGATACATACAACTAATAAGGAAGAAATATTAACGCGCTCATTCTCAGGACGGGCGCACCGCGCACGAGTATTGAATTCTCGAGAAGCCTGCATGTCTGGTCTGTCGAAGGGAGAAGAGAGAAGGCAAGGTGCACAAGCAAAGATTATGTATGGATAAGAAGCCTCAGTTGGCGCGCGCCTAACCGCACATCCGTTGCTTAGAGGCTAAGCAAAGCCAAAGGCGCTTCGGGATAAAACCATCGGCTGGGGCGACTGGTCGTAGTACGTACCCCGCCTCGCCAAAACCAAAGCCAGTGGCCGCCCCAGCCCACCGCATTGCTCTCCCGCAAAGATTACGCGTCCCGACCGTGTTCCAGAGAGCAACGCCGCCCGCGCCGCGCCACGACCCCCAAATCTTGGTCTTTTCCTCCTGGAACGCGCAGTTGGAAATCAGCTTGCCGATCGACTGCGTTCCGAGGAATACGTCAGTCGGTTGTCTGCCTGAGTGTATTCGCGCCCGTCTGCAGGGCCGAACGCTGCCTGCTGCCTGATTTTCCCCGCTCTGCCGAATGGAAAGTACGGCACCGCTATACCCAATATTTTTGTGTGGAGATGGACAGATGATGGTCCAATTTATGATCATAGAGCAAGTCCAATAACGATTGTATCGACCATCGACATGTAAGCCTCCAAGATGAGGTCGAAATTAAGTGACAAGTTAAGGAGAGCTTGTCGCTCATTTTCCCTCAATCGGTTGATCACGCATTTCATCCATCATGCTTTTATCTACGTGATGAGTCCTCAAGCTCACAGTTAAAGGTTCGACATTTGCATTAGCCCCTGAAATAAATTTTAACCTCACACACGTGTAGCCACAATGGTACATTCGGAGTGCAATGTATCTTCCTCGTCTTCTAACTAAGGCCTCTCATGTGATACACATATAGTTTATATATGTCTCCTATAAGAAGCTCCGTCACTGCCTATAAGTCAGGATAATATGAATGTGTAAGTGTTTTTGTTTAAACATCTGTACAAAATTTTACTCTTTGGGTACAGTGTACTTACCGGCCAGTTGACGTATGCATTCAATCTATGGAGGATGAAAGATCGATCACATAATATCTTATATCTGTTAAAGAACATAAGGAGCATTGCATCGACTTAAATAATTTGAGGGTATAATAAGTCAACAAAAGATTAAAAGAATTGTTGGGGAGTATTGTGCAGAGAATTCCTCCTTACAAAACATGTAACACTACTTATCTAAAAAAAAATAAGAATGTAACATTATGTACGATTCCAAAACTAACCAAGTACTCACTCTCCAAGAGGCTTGTTCTCAGTGAAGAGCGCCTATAAAGTATGCCGAACAGACATCAGCCTCATCGTCAACCTCAACGGCCACCGTCGAGAACAGTGTGTGGAAGAAGGTGTGGTCGATCAAATGCCCAGGAAAGATACATCATTTTCTGTGGAGGCTCGGCCAGAACAGCCACCCTTTGAGAATGAACCTGTACCGTAGAGGCATGAAGATAGATACAAGATGTGTGATGTGCAGCCGTTTAAATGAAGATGGAGGGCATCTCTTCTTCAAATGCAAGCATGTAAAGGCAGTGTGGCGACATCTGAATTTGGAGGAGATCAGAACCTGTCTCGCTGAAATGCAGTCAGCTTTCGAGGTGGTCCAGTACATTATGAATGCAGCAGATGAGCTACAGGTAAAACTCTCTGTACTGCTGTGGACATGGTGGACAAAACGTAATCGTGTGAGGGAAGGTGAAAGAAGAAGAGAGGCGGCTGCTATTGCTGTGAGCATCAGTATATATACAGCTGAGATTATGAAACTGTTTCAGAAAATGAAGCATGTACAGGTCCGACGTGTGCAAAAATGGTCAAAACCACCGGAGGAAGTCCTAAAGATAAACTGTGATGCAGCTTTCAAAGAAGCGAGAAGAAGTGGAGGTTGGGGTTATATAATCAGAGATTGTGATGGAGATGTGGTCTCAGCAGGTAGAGGTAAGCTCGAGCACCTGTTAAATCCCTTCCAAGCTGAAGTGATCGCATGCCTACAAGGTGTTCAAGCTGCTATTGACTTGGGAGCAGGACGGGTGATTCTAGAAACTGATGCGTTATCAGTGAAGCAAGCTATGGTTTCAAATGACTTTGCGGGTTCAGTAGCCGGAGGCCTAATCGCTGAGATGAAGCAGTTGGTGGAACTCAACCTCCTCAGTTTTCGTGTTAATCATGTTAATCGTGAAAGTAATACGGTAGCTCACAGCCTAGCTAGCTGCACTAGGATGCGAGTGCCTTGCGGAGGAAAGTCCTGTGTTGGACACTCTCCCGAGATGTATTCGTGTACTGGTTGCCGGCGATTTGCCGGCCCGTGATTAATGGAACTGTGTTCCCTCTCAGAAAAAAAAAAAAGTACTCACTCTCCAGGCCGCCATAGCTTCACAGCGTGCCCACCAGGAGGCCGTAAACAGCAACGGCAGTTGCTAAGAACAAGGACGCGGAGGACCACTCGAGCACCTTGGCGACCGGAGCCAGCAGCGGTCTGGCCGAGCTCGGCGCGGCCGCGAGCAACATGAACCCGAAGGCGGACACGAACGCCGAGGTGAGCACGAGCATGAAGACGCCCATGGTTCTCCTTTTCCTCTCGTCTTTCTCGTCGACGGAGGCTCCCAGGACGCTCATGATTGCCGCGAACGTCGCCGTCGTCACCTTGCTCGCGAGGTCCTCCATCTCCTTGAGCCGCTCCATGTTCTCCCGTGGCGGGTCGCCGGCGACGCAGTAGCGGAGAAGGAAGCAGATGGCACCTGTGACAACCAGCGGCGCGAACGCCCCGAAGACGCGGTACCTCAGGACCACGAAGGCCGCCGCGGACGCCGCGCAGGCCAGCGAGCAGAGCAGGAGCGCGTTGGCCAGCCTGATGGCGGCGACGAGGAGTTTGGCGATCTCGGGCACCTTCTTCTTCGGCACCGTCAGCACGAACACGCCGAGGATGGCGGTGGCGAAGAGGAAGAAGATGGCGGCGTAGGCGGCCCTGTCGACGTCGGCCTCCGCCGCCGCCGCGCCGGAGATCTTGGGCGCGTTGGGGAGGAAGCCGATGAGACCCGCGAACGCGGAGGTCGTCACGGCGGCGGTGATCTTGGACGCGGCGTCCAGCTGCTCTTCCCTGTGCCTATCATCCGCCGGCGCCGCCGCATGCCGGTCGCCTCCGCTGGCGCGACGCCTCAGGCACCAGCGCACCGCGGCGGCCAGCCCCACGACCACAGTGACCACGGCGAGGCCAGCGTACGTGTACGCCCCGCCCGGCACGAACGCCAGGAAACTGAGCAGGGTCAGCACCGACAGCACGGCGCAGGCCGCCACCAAGCACTTGGCGGCCCAGTGGTGGGCGCCGGAGGCGAGGTCCGGGCGGCCCATCATGGTCAAGCTGAGCGGGATGAGGGCCGTGCCGCTCAGGGAGGTGGCCAAGGGCAGCAGAAGCGAGGCGGTGGTGAGGCCCGCATTGCCACTTGCTGGCCGTTGCCCTTGCAGTAGCCGCCGCCTCGGCCTGCAATGCAACATACCAGCATCCCTTTAGTCCAAACCCACTAGCTCAACCTGCACAAATTAAATGCATGCATCACTTAGTGCACTTGCTTCCTTCATTTTATTTTAAATTGATGTCGCCGTCGTCGTTAATTTTTTTAGTTATGTATAACTATTTGTTTTATTAAAAAATGAAAGTTTTATATAGTTTTGCTATGATTTGCTTTATCACTATATATAATTTAAGAATAACTTATAAATTTCTAAATCTGAATTAATTTTTTGAATAAGACGAATAGTCAAACATAACTCAAACAAGTCAACGGCGACATCAATTAAGAACGGAGGTAGTACCATATTAGTAAAGCTTGCCATTTTAAGACATGGTCAGGAATTTTCAGTTATTTTTACTAAGCCTCTCATACTTGATACAACAATAGCATCTATTCATGTGCATACGCACACCTACGTCCACTCCCACACAAGTCTCAGTCCTATAACTACCAGAGGTCACCAGAAACCACCAGGCAGCAGCAGTACGCGAAGAGAGGCGTTGCACTCCCTTTAGAGCGTGCCCATCGGTGGAGGCAGCAACGGCTCTTGCTGGATGCGTTTCAAGTGGACAGAAGACTGTCAGTCACCGTGAGACTCTCTAGCGCTAGCGCTTCCACAAGCGTCACCACCATTCTCTGTTCCTTTTTTTCATAAACAAATATTAAAGCTGGCTCTAAGAAGACACGCACACGTATACTCGTTTCTATGAACACACGTACACAAACCCTACCCATATAAACATCTTCAAAGACTGAGTCAACAAATCCTCGAGATTGACGAAGTCACTATTGACGTCTTACTGTCAACGGAAGCGTTGCCTACCACTGTAAGCATAATACCGTTAATTTTTTTTAAAAAAATCGCTCCCACTGAGAGTCGAACTTAGAATTTAAAGTGCTATTGAGGCTCTTATAATCACTAAGCTACAGACCTTTTCACTAGTATTTATACTAGTCTCATAAGATTATACCACTACAAAGTATGAATGCGGGACACTCCAAGTTAAAGTTTCTTGTAAGGGTGTTCTCAGGAGGATCCATCATATTATGTGCATAAGTTATGGGTGCTACCATTAGGTATTAGTATACCGGTGGTGCTTTTGCGAGATCCGTGTGCAATTTATTTCTTGGGTAATTCTGACTGGGCATGTTATAAAACCGTGTCATCAGTGGCTATGTCGTCAAAGACGTCCAATTTTCATAACAGTTATTACTCTAACTGCACGCGGTTTCTCGTAACAGTCAACCGAACGAAGAGCTTTAGTACCAGTCAAACCGAATGAATCTGTCTGACGAATCTGGGCAGGAGAACCCAACGACGAAGCTGACCAGGCAAATCAAGAGTCCACTAGCTGACGCTGCCGCATTAACCACCATCATATTCAGATCTACAAGCTGACACGTCGAGAATCCGACCAATCGGTCGTCCAGTCTGTGATGATCTATCCCTTTGCTCTCTGTCAACCGGAAACGCTTGGCCGTCAAACTCGAATCCGAGGAACTTGTAGTTCAATCCTTACTCCGTCGGCGGCAATCGACCGAGGCGCACCGTCGTGCAACTAACTAAAAATAACATGGAGGTAACTAGATACCTGCGAGCGCGTAATCGGCAGGAGCGGCGGCGAGGCCGGGCAGCGAGGAGGGATGCTCATCTCTGTCGACCAGAGACACCGGGAATGGCGTCTGAAAAAATGCTCTGAATGAGAAGGGAGAAAGATATTGGATGGTTCATGATCTCCGAGTAAATAATGTACGCTATTACCTCGGTAGTGGAGCTCTGGATCTTGCTGACTTGGTCGCCACTTGCTCTTCTCAGTTCTGGACTAGTAAGGTTAGCTTGTTGGCCCTGAAATGGAAGAAAACATGGAGCTATCAGAACTTGAACATATTTGTGCTCTGTTTACGTACTTGAATGGAGTGACAAAGAGCAAAGAAAAAAAAATTATACTAGCTGTATTGCAAATTCATACAGCTTCCAAGAGCGGAGTAAGTTTAGCCTTGAATTTTACTTGGCTGTGGTAAATGACCTATCGATTTTCAAATGTTCCTATTGTCAAGAAAGGAGAAAAATCTCTCTCAAGAGAATTGAGAAGATAATAAAACATGACTCAAACTTTGAGTTTGCAAATTAAGATCAAGAGAGCTGACACCGAAGGAGAGTTACAAGTACCCGGATTTGGGATTCCCTCTAGGTGCTAGCTAGCGATCGGATCAGTCAGGCATGTCGATCCGAGTTACCGTGTTAGCTATCAAACGGAAAGAAAGCCGAGGTAACGCTGGGATACTGAGCCTCGCCAATTCATGAAACTTCATCGAATTGCCTTGAAAAAATACAAAAGAAAACAATACTTCATTGAATCACCTGACCCTGGTGCTCGAAGTGGAGGTGGCACAGTGCCGTCAATTCACCAGGCTTCGAGGATGGGAAGAAACAAGCAGAGGATATTTGGTTAAATGCGCTTCACAACAGACACATATATAGGCGTTGATTGTTCACCAACACACACGGGGTGGGGATAAGAAAGCTGCCCCATTTCGCAAGAGCGATGTTTCCGTGCAATTGGCGGGGGTCACCGAATGAGACAGTATGTTAAAGTACAAGTGAAGAGATTGCCAATGTCTCAAGTTTGAATTCAAACAGGTATGATTAATATTAAAAGAAATTGCAATCGACTCCTATTCTCACGTCCTGAAAAAGCTTCCGCGTGATAATAAGTGTTAAAATATAAGTGAATTATCCATTCTTCCTCACGAGTTTAAGTTCTTGGGAGCAACTGATCATCGGATTGAAGCTGTTTTTCCCAGAGAGGTCGAATGCGTTAGCCGCAGCAGCCACCTGGAAGGTTCTCCCGATCACTGGGGTCGCCGTGGAGGCAAAATCCATGGAGCACCTATGGAAGCCACGACGCTCTACGGTGACCCCCCAACCGAAGTCTCTCTCTCTCTCCCCACCATGGCGATCCTATCAACTCACGCGCAATCCACGTCGTCAAGCCCTGTTTCCGGTTCTCTTTTCTCCTCAAGGTAACTTCCGCGAAGCTCTGAGTGAGGGGGAAACTAGAGGGAAGGGATCGTCTCATCCTCACCGCGTTGCGTAACTAACGTGCAGACGACGACGGAGGTTGACGTCCTCGATCGGAAACGGATACGACCACCGTTGGCCACTGCTTCTCAGACCTCTCGACGCGTCGGCGAGGGTGCACGCAGCGCGGGGCCGATCCCTCACCGCCGAGTTCCCCACTCTCCTTCGGAGCTAAGCAAAGATGGAGGTGGCGAGCGGCACAAGTCAAGTCCACGCGTACGCGGTTACAGCCTTCTCGAAGGTCCGGAACGAAGCCGTTTAGGCCCAATCACGCAGCCTCGCCCTCGACACAAGTTTAGGCCCGTACATGCCACACACACGAGGCCCATCCACACCTCCTCGGCCCGTTGCTGTCCGTCGCCGCTGTCGCTCGCTTGCACGCCGGCGGACAAAGAGGGCGGCTGGGAGGAGACCAGAGTTGCACCTAGATTAAACAAACCATCATCAACTTGTATGTGAGTGGCAGTACAATTTATGGGTTTTACCAAGCACGTGGGATTTTACAGATCTAAAATGTTACTACTTCTTCAGTCTACTATGTCCATTGCCCTTGGTACAAAGTGACACATGCATCAAGGCTTTTAAGCCAATCCTCCCATTGCATTTGCGCCACTAACTTCATCAACAGAGACCACCATCTGCACCACATCTTCCATGGTAGGTCTTCTGCCCCTATCCTCTTCCAGGCATGAAACAACCAGCTCCAACATTCTTCTGGCTTGCAACTCGTTGAAATGGCCATCCATTCTGTGATCAATGAAGTCGTTGATCCAAGATTCTTCAGCGCCATCCAACTGCAGTTTCTCTTTAAGCACCCGGACCATCCTTCCCAGGACCATTTCCACCTCCTCATCCTCATCCTTGTTCTTTTCCATGTCCGAAGCACGGGCTCCCTTTAGTAGTTCCAGTAGAACCACTCCGAAGCTGTAGACATCAACCTTCGCAGTTATTGGGAGACTGGAAAGCCATTCAGGCGCTAAATAACCTCTCGTTCCTTGGATCCGCGAAACATTTATGTTGGATCCACCTCTGTTCAGGAGCTTCGCAAGACCAAAGTCTGCAATCTTTGGCACCAAGTTCTCATCGAGCAGTATGTTTTCGGGCTTCGCGTCGCAGTGGATGACCCACTCTAAGCACTCATGGTGAAGATATGCCAATCCTCTAGCCACCCCAAGGGCAATATGATATCTTTGTGTCCAATCCAGTAATATTTCCGAACCCTCGGTACCAAATAAGATTTTATCCAACGAACCATTCTCAACATATTCTGAAACCAATATCCTGTGTGGAGCATCAGAACAGAACCCGCAAACTCTCACTAGATTCATATGGTTTATCTTGCCAATGACACTCAGTTCATGCAGGAACTCTTCTTCCCCTTGGTTTATGCCTTCCAACTTTTTCACAGCTACCGGCCTATTGTCTTTCAGGATTCCTTTGTATACAATGCCTGATGCTCCCCTACCAAGCTCATATTTAAACTTTCTAGTGGCTGTCACCAACTCTTTGTAGGTGTACCTGCGAAAATGATTAGTGATCATTTCATATCCCGCCTCAGCTGGCCAAACTCCTCTTAATCCCCTGCGCTCCCTCCACAAAACAAACAATCCTAATACAATAAATAGTACCTCCGCCAGAAACGCTGCTGACAAGAATCCATAGAAATACAAAAAATTCGAATCACTTTGACTGCTCTTAAGCATATCCAAGAAATCTGCTACAAAGTATTTGTTTGTTAACCTGCAGTCAGGGCCATATTTAGAACCAAAAGGTTGTGACTGCGGAACTAAGGACCCTGGCACTTTTTCTCCCTTATGAATCTTGATGTACATGGTACCAGTACTGCCAAGATTACTTAGTGTAACACCACCATGAAGAACAGCCTTTGGATAGCAGTCACCAATCCCTTCCCAGTATGCGAAACCCTTGCACTTGCAATCATTCAAGCATATGTTCTTGCAATAGCCAAGTGAAACAAAACGACATTCATGTCATATCCAAAGAAATCAGTATTGGGCAGCTTAGCAAATCTCACCTTCTGTGCATCCCAGTTGAGATTGACCTTCCGTTTGCAGCCTTTGCTCCGGTCACCTGGGTCGATGACTTCAAAACCAGGGCACACGCACAGGCGGGTACAGGTGTATATACACATATCCCGTTTCTGCCACACAGACCACGTACTTTGCAGAGCTGAGGAAATGCCATCCATGTGACTGACCACCTTCCGTCTGCCCTATTCAGACTATACAATCTGAGGTTGCCGTCATAATCCAGTGTTAACCTCCTCATGATCCCGGGACCCCAGTCAGCAGCTGTGAAGGTTGCATTGTCACTTCCAAGGAAATGGCCCCAACTATCAAGAGCCCCACTAGTGGTGCTGTTGAATGGCATTCTAAGCTTCTCCCAGATATTCCTATTTGGATTGGCCAATAGATAAAGGAGAAATCCTTCTGGTAATAAAACAAAGAAAGCAAGTATTGATCATCAAAATGGAAGGTGTAGTGGCCAGGATCTAGTAACCTGTTGGTAGATACCAGCTTTGTGGTAACAGTAATGATCTGAGTCGGTAGCAAGGTATCGGTAGGAGAATCAAAGCTCTGCCACAGGATGGTACCACTTTTGCCCTTCACAATGAGGTTCCCTGTGTCCAGAAGCTGAGCTTGAACATGCATCGCAGCGGAAAAACTCACATTGTTGGTCCACACAAGCTGGCCATCATAATCCTTTAGTACCATCCTCCCGTCAGTGTCTAACTTGACTCTGGATCCCCAGGTGTACACAGGGTGGAGATGATTCGCACTCCATACGACAGTTCTTTCGGATGATTTGGAGAACCATATGGAGAATGTGGAGGCATTGGGGGAGATACTGTAAAAGCCGCAGCTGAAAGTTCCATCTGGTGAGTGGAGCACATCGGTACTGTGCTCAATGGAGAGGGAGGAGCCTGAGGCAAGGAAATCACGGGCTGAGGCATGCGAAATCGGATAAATCAAGGTGAGGAGAAGCAGAAAGGCAGAGCATTGAGCCATTAAACAAGGCAGAGGAATGGGGGTGAGGAGAAGCAGATGCTACCATGGGCTTTAGCTTTGTAACGATGAGAAATGTGCGTCATTATATAATTCAATGCATCCCGGGAAAAAGCGAGGGACTGTTGCCAAAGTCCTTTTCTAAAATGATCATGTGGGCGGTGATTTTGTAAATCCCCCCTCCCACCTGAATTCATGCGCCCCCTTGGATCAAGATCATGTGGCCTAGATTGGAGTTCTCATAGTTCTCACACGAACCTGGTTTTCATAGGATACGTTGCCTTTTCTAAAATGATAAGACCGACTTCACATAAGGCCAGGTTTGAACATAAAGGCACTTCCTTAGAAAAGTATGCATACGTGTGCTGTGAGAACAACCATTTAAAATTCACGGGCGTATGATATCTTTAAAATGTTAATGAATCTACTTATGCAAATTTGTGTGCACTGCGCTATGATTGTAACCATTTATGCTTCACAAAGTAGAGTCTCAGCAATAAAAACTTGAGCACTAGTTTTGTGGTGACTCATAAGTTACATAAGTATGCTTGAACTTGGAATTATGGGATGATCTCAGCAGGTCAACACGCCATGCCTCGTAGGTCCCAAATCATTTGCTTGCGTGTATTTTTGACCTGTGTCCGCCTAATTATTGCTTCACCTCCCTTAGCAAACAGCTCGTGAATGGAATGTTTAATTTGGACTCAGTTCAGCATCTTTGAATCGTCCAAGCAGCTTGATATGGAAACCGCCGGTCCTGCTCAAGAAATCATAGCGGCAATGATTAGGAAGGACTGGCCAGGAATTGCTAGGAGAAACTGCTTTTACCTTTTAGTCTCAAGTCTCCACCAGTCTACCTTGTTCAGGAAAAAACGGACACGCAAGCAGACTAAGATTTATTTCTGTTACTTGCCATGGCATTTTCTTCCAATTATTGATTTTAGTAGTAATCCAAACTCTGATCCAGGTAGTTCTAAGTTCTAACCAAACACTCGCTCCAGTTTGTGAACCATGATTAGGTTCAATTTCAGGTCTCCAGCAGGTAGAGCTGAAATTTCGACTTCTCGTGCTTCGTGACTTTACGGAGTAATCCCTGGCCTCTACAATCTGACACGTTTCTGAAGGTGCAGTGCACTCACATATGTTACAAGAGGTACTCATGGGCAATTTAAGCACAGTACGTTAACAAGCGTTAAATCTGAACAAACTTCCACATCCAGTTCTATTTACTTCTTTTTTTCAATTCAAAAGACAGACATGGATCAGAGCCATCGTTATCACCCGGACAACATCGTAATCACTTGTAAACATGGTTGCTTCTTTTTCCAAAAGACAAACATGGCGGCTTGACCATGGAGCATCAGGTCTGAGTCAAGACATCACCAAGTGGCAAGTCCCATACAGCCAACTTTACACAAGAAAATAACGGCTGTCCATCAGGCTCTGTATCTCCTCGAGACAAAGATATATTATGAGACAATTTTGTTACGGCTTCTCTGCTCTTTTGCCTCAAAATAATACAAAATGGAATTACAAAAAAAGAAAAATACAACTGCCATATGCTTTTAACTTGCTCTATGAAGTTCTTAGAAGCAGCAATAAAATCTGCACACAAAAGAACTAAGGGGGAAGAAGGGGGGGGGGGGGGGGGGTTGTACATAGCAGCCCAGGGAAACATATTTCTCCTAAGGACAGATCTACAGACCCAAGAAAAGCATCAACGGTTAAAAGGAGTCGACACAGCAATTACAAAAAGTAGTCCGGGGTCTTGCGAGTCATGTCGGGCTCAATCTGCCGTGGTGCTGGGTCAAACTGGAGGAAGTTTTGATCCATATTCTCTCCAATTTCGAGAATTGCAGCCATGTTACCACACCGGTAACAGTAATTTGGTGCACTGAACACAGTGACAACGTTCTTATCCTGCATCACACAATTAACATTGGGCAAATCAAGATTCTGCGAGAAAAAAATTCC
Source organism: Eragrostis nindensis (assembly GCA_012490785.1). NCBI lineage: Eukaryota > Viridiplantae > Streptophyta > Magnoliopsida > Poales > Poaceae > Eragrostis > Eragrostis nindensis. Next base: position 44,375 of record JAAXCT010002025.1, read on the forward strand.
AACATGGTACCCACAGGCCAGTGGTGAAAGGCGATAGTTTCGCGATATATATGTAAATGAAGATACATGAAAAGCAGAATGCTTGATTCCTTGGATCAAGAACCAAAAACCAGACATCCACTGATCCACTAAAGCAAATTCATGCTCTCTTTAGAGAACTGTGTGATGTAAGTGATCTGCAAATTGGTCATCTAGAACTTTCATGTATTGTTGGCTATCAGAAACGGGAAAAGAAACGATCATCAATTGGCTGTATCAATTTACACAGGACTTCATAGAGTTGATGCACTAGCACTACCATATTTCTTTTCTTCCTTTGAACTTACACCTTATCTGAGTACATGGACAAGCCATCGTTTTTGGTTGAACAAAATAGTAGTCATCATGTAATATGATGGAAGTATTTTGACAGCTGACATAAAAGAATCTAGCAAGAGAATGATGATATTGCAGGTATTGTCTAAGATTATTGCAGTCGCTATGTCTTATATGTAGCAACAAAAACAGAGCAACAATTTCTATGGATAATCTGGCACAATGCATACTAACCTGGCACCAATTGAAGCCTTCCATTACAAGTTGATGGGCTCTTGAAATAAGACTAAGTCCATTTGTATGGTTGAATTGCTGTGCGATATCTTGCCCAAATGTGTACCCAGCTCCTCTTGGTGAAATTCCCCAACCACATCGGTCATCCGGGTCAGACCAAAGAAGATCACACATAGGTCCTTCATGGGGGACCTACAGCCATTTTAGAGACCAGACAAACATAAATCAAGAAGCAAACAGAGTTTATGTAAAACAGCAAACCCCTTATAGACAAGACCAATGATATTTATATTTTTATACCCTAAATCCCATTTGAGGGGTCCATTGTAGATCACTTAGAAAGTGTAACGTGCAAAGAAATCGGATAGCTAACATATGGCAGGTCTTATATTCCGTTTTCAAAGCAATATCACTACCTAGGAAGTTTAAAAAATGCAGGGACAAAAAATGGAGTCAATGAGAACGTATTTTACTTGCAGAGCATCATTGGATCATAGAATAGAAATCACACAAGTGCAACAAGTTCAAATAAACGCACATTTTGAATCTGGGTCATGTTTAGATTCCTTACAATGTCCATGGCGACTTGGTAAAATGTTCAGTTATAAATCCAAAAACAACATTCCTGCTAATTGTCGGACCAACGTTGTATATTTACTAATATTAGTTCAATATGTTTATTCTATATTAGTGAATGTTCATTATATGATACCAACAGTACCATGCCCATTATCAACATGAAAATAAAAAACAATGAATGCTTGTTTCTTTAAGCATCATAATGATTGTAGCAAATTTGCTCCGAAGAGCAGGATGCTTCGATGGTTGAATCTTTTCAAAATCATTACTCATTAGTCAAAACTAAATGCTTACGAGGAACAGAACTACTTAAGTCATAACAACCAGATCTGTTATGCCTATGAAGACTTCAGCGACCTTAGACATCTTATTCAATTATCAAGACAGTTGAGAAAATGTGATCCATATACCCAGTTCACAAGGAAGATGTGCATAGTATGTATACAAGTTGTATTTGAGGAATAAATTATCCATAATTAGGCATTGGCTGAGATAATGGAAAAACTCTTGCCAACCTCTTGTATGCGATCAAGAGCACGAATATTATCCAATGTATCCAGTGACGGAGAGAGACCACCATGCAGGCAAAAGATCTACAAAAATTAGTTTCCTGCTTGTCAGGTATACACTGAGCTGAATTATACGCTCATCCAATACAACAGCAATAAGATAAAGAACAAACCTGGTTTTCTATAAGAGCTGTGAGAGGTAAATAATCAAACAAATCTGTGAAGTACTTCCACACATTTGCATTTCCATACTTCCGTAAGCATTCGTCGTAGAAGCCATACCTGTAGCCAAATACTTCATGTAACGGACACTCCAACGAGTTTTCTTTCATAGCTGCATTTCACACAGCACTCCAATGCCAGGCTTCATGGTAAAATTGTGTTGTCACTTGACATCTCTATAAGCATAATCAAGGGTGGAAGAAAAGGGCAAAAGGGGAAGCTTCTGATATCTCACGCAGTCAGTTTCGGCCAAACAAAACAGTTTTGGACTTGACCATGCAGTTTCCAAGTCCATGTTCGCTCAGCTCCAAAAAGGGAAGAGTGAGAAAGGGATAGAACATAATGGTTGCAATGTGCAGGGTCTCTGAACTCTACATATTTGAAGCTAGCATTCATGCTTCCGTCAGCTTCAGATAATGAAATAATGGTAAAGGTGAGGAGCATACGACCCAGAAATATGCTTTCCACACGTCAATATCTGATGGTAAATTACGCCGGCAATAACAAACAACCATGATACGAAATAATCTCTTGATACTTTACTAAAGACCTCCCTCATCGTATCACCCAGAGAACAGGTGAATCTGCATCTGCTAATTCAGGAATATATATGCCCATGTTTGCTTCTCCACATTCGGACCTGCTCTAAAGATTATTCTATGTAAATCAACATCCACTCAGATTCACTGAGGATAGAGATATAGTTCAAGCTCCATTAGCATCCAACTTTTCAGACACAAATAAAAAAAAAAGAATCACATTCAGGCCAAACTTCAGCATCAGCTTATTGGTTTTTGAAACTGAAGCTAGGGCAAATAAGTGGAATTATTTTTTGTCAATCTTGTACACTAAGTTCCCCCTATATCAGGGAGATTAAGACAACAATGCAACGATCCAATATACAAGTCTCGTGCCGCAATTTCTTCAACTTCACAGCAATCAGGTAATCACGCATTTAGTCTATTTAAGAATGGAAGTAATAAAGTGTATTTCAGAAAAAAAAAACGTAGTGAATGAAAAATTGCCAAGTAAATGATGTAAAGACATAAAAAATGTTTTAGTGATATGAGCATCGCGAACAAGTAAACTATTGATTCTAACAACCAGTACAGACCCGCTATCCGGGAAATAATATCTACATTACACACTATAGGAAAATCTACTCAATACTGCCACACATTTTCAGTAATTACCATTCAAAAGTTCAATGCTGAAATTAGAGATTGACTACTGCTGTGAAGTTACCGAGTAGAGGAATAGGAACTCACACTTGAGTTATTTGTCTGCTCTCATGATTTCCTCTCAATATTGTGATTCTGTCTCTATAACGTACTTTTAGAGCCACTAACAGTGAAACAGTCTCCACTGAGTAGTAGCCACGGTCTGCAGCAGATAACCATTTATCAATTCAAATAATATATAGAAAAAAATTAAACTACCCAAAGAAAATCAAAAAGGGAAAATACAGAGAGAAACAAAAAGGCATCTTTCATAACAACTTAACCGAAAAAGGCGTTTCCGGCATGTTCAATAAATATAAGCACTTGGAAACGCCACACAACTTCCAAGAAAGTTTAATTAAGTGGATCATGTTCGCGCGCAGTTGTCCTTGTGTCATAAGTGCATACATATTGCATGCATCAGAAGCATGTGCTGTAGGTCTATGGTTTTTACAATATGTCATCGGTTTAAAAGGTGCCTTTTGTATAGAATCAGAGTAACCAATATGTCATCCTCATTTGTTGGTCTGGCAGTACAGAACAAGAAATTCCCATCAAGCCTTTGAACTTTTTAAAACACGGTAAATAGAAACATTTTGTAAGCACATTGTGGCTCCAGGGGAAATTCGCCTGAAGTCTCCAAGTAATATATTTATTTGCATTGCATAAAAAATTAAATGTTAAATACAGCACATGCTGCGCAAAATTTTCTGCCCAGTCAAACAAGCGCCTAATCCAGAACACAATAATATAGTAAAACTTTGCGATCGATAAAAGCTCCCATAGATGGAAAGCTATGATCAGCATAACAGTCTATTTAGCATCAGCATGCCCACTACACCGGCTCCAACCTCCCAAATCATGTTTTTTCAGCATCTCAGTTGCTAAGAAGGATCTAAAGAAGCACCCCTCAGCTAACCAGATCGAACCATCTCACAAACCTATAGATCGACCAGAAACCCAGCACGTGTCCCGGGGGCACAAAGGAGGCGGGGCACTAACCGACGTAGTCGCCCATGAAGAGGTAGTTGGTGTCGGGCGTGTCGCCGCCGATGCGGAAGAGCTCGATGAGGTCGTAGAACTGGCCGTGGATGTCGCCGCAGACGGTGACAGGGCAGCGCACGGGCTGCACGTTCCACTCCTCCATTAGGATCGCCTTCGCCTGCTCGCAGAGAGCCTTCACCTCCGCCTCGGGGAGGAACTTGCACTCCCGCAGGTGCGAGATCTGCCGGTCCAGATCCGAGTGCGACGGCATCGCCGCTGCCGCTCTACGTCACCCTCTCCCTTCCCTTACCTAGTCCCCTTCGTCGCCGTAGCCGGAGCCGCAGCCGCCGCCAGCGTCGCCGCAGAAGCCGAGGAAGATTGAGGGTCCCGACGAGCCGGCCGGCGACGAGAGGGGCAGGGCCGCGAGGGGTTCGAGGGGATCCGAGGCGGGGGTGGAGCGCGACGAGGAGGAGCTCATGCCTCCATTTTTCCGCTCTCGCTTCGTTCTATAAGATTGAGGGATTTTTTTTTTTTCTTCTTCTTCTTCTTTGTTGCCTTTTCTCGCTGTCTTGGAATTTGTTTTGGATTTGGCTTTCGGCTTTTGGTTTGGTTTGGTGATTTGGTCCTGGTTCGAATAATTTTATCGTTTTATTTATGGGTTGTTTATGCGGGGAAAGGTGAGGGCGGCGTACTTTCCAGGTGGAGGGATAAGGGAATGACAGGATGTTTCGTGCTGGGGATGTCTGTGGGTTCGTCTATGATTGTTGAAAATTTGGACGAATTCTTTTGAGGTGCTTGTCCTGGAGGACCAAATTGTAATTCCTAGAAAGTGCCAATTCATAAGCGAAGCTAAAAAGGTGTGAAGTGTCATTGGTTGACGTCCAATGCGAGAACGGCCAAAATTTGCTGATGCTTCATTTGCTTTATGAATCTAACGGGTTAATGGAATGAGGCTTGGCGAAAGGGCACGTAGCTTAGTGGTTACAAGAGTCTCATTAACACTTTAAATTTTGGGTTTGACTCCTGATGATTTTGCATATGTGCATGTGTTGTGAGTGTCTGAGTTGTACTATGTAATCAGAAAAAAAAAATTAAATCAGGTTGGATCTGCCCCTTGTGCAAAGCTGTACTTATTTTACTTGGTGGTCAAAGAAACCATAGGTTATAACTAGAAGTGTTTAACGATGGTTTTGACCTTAACAACCGAGAAAGCAAAAATGAACTATGGATTACTGTTCATTTGAATGTTCACTGTTCATCCGCTCACGCGAATCGCTCACTATTCAATAGCATAGCCATTCTATGACTCTTGCCTAGCTAACTCCTAGTATGAAGACGACATAGAGCTCCAAAGCTATCAATGCAAGGTAGTTGAGACGCATATATCTTAATCTTCAACTGTGGGAGGCAGGAGCTCACCAGGATGTTTTGGCGTACGGTGTCTGGGTTCCTGTGTGACGCGTGGCTCTTACCTTTTACCTCGCTCTCCCTCACGCCTCCCGCACTCGACGAGGTCGGTTCGTGCCTTCGTGGTATCTCTCCCGTTCATTCCACGGCCTTTCCGTTGTAGTACCACATGTGTCCCGGCCCATCTCAACCCGCGCGCTGCCACTAATTCGATGGTGCCTGGGCCTGGATTCGGTGGCCTCTCATTGTTCGGATTGTTGGCCAGCCAGAGCGGCCAGAAAGTGTCATATTCAGCTTACAAAAAAAGATCCAGTGCAAATTGATTAATGAGATGAGATAGAGTGATTGGCAACAATTCCCAGTATTACAGTTTGGATTGGCTCTTGGAACCATCACAGAGCGCAACGACGGAGGAGGAAATAAAACTTCATCGTTGAACCATATCAGGAAAAAGAAACACATGCCACAAATTAATCTCGAGCCCAAATGTCCAAAATGATGCAATGAAAGGATAAAATCCTTGAAAATGGAAGCCAAGAAGTCTATACAACAATTTCCATTCCGTTTCCATTTTATGAAACACTCAGATCTGAATTTCAATTCATACCCTCACGGGAAAAAAAAATCAAATCCAAAGCCATAGGGAAAATTGCTATTGTGGCATCACCGTTCGAAGAGCGCCTTGCCGTGTTCACTGATGCGGGAGTCTCTGTTGATGCGCTACACAGATGAGGTCGCCCTCCCCATCTCCAGAGGAGAAGCAGCGTCACAGCGGGGCTCGATCGAGGAGCGCACCTGGGAGGAAGGAGGCGGATCCGTCGGCGAGGTTCACAGATCATACCCCATCACCATGCTCTCTTTGGCCGGTGTTGAGGTGTGCAAACTCCTTCGATGCTAGCAGCTTCTACGGGAGCAAGAGAGAAGATGCTGGATCCATGCGGAAGCGAAACGGATAAGAACGACGGCGTCGTTCACGGTGAGGGGAAGGAGTCCCGTTCTCCACGTCGTTTCTTTACCCACCGTACTGATATTGAGAGCGATCATCTCCCGAGGCACGGCCGCATCGAACAATTTGCAAGGAGATTCCAGCCCATCCGACCCAACATCGTATTGAAATGCAGCCCATGAGCACACTCAGCACATGTGGCTCCCAAAGGCATGGCAATGAGGTTCAAAAAAAAAAAAAAGGGCATGGCAATGGCTGCAGACACCGAACATTAGGCGGCAAACGATCAAAAGAAATGGGGAAAAAATGCATCAACTTACATGCGCGGCGGAGCGCGCCATCAATTCTAGTATGTTTAAGACGAGAAAGAGAAAGGAGATTTTGGGTGAGCTCGAACCAACCATTGTTCGAACATCCCGTGATGGATCTCGAGTGTATTGTTGTGAAGAGGCCAAAAAAAGACACACAATTTTTTTTACATGTCGTTAGTACAGTGCGTGAAACAAAGACTTAATTAGAGCGTGAACCCATGACAGAAAAAACAAAGACTTAATGAGCAAATGAGGACTATGTGGAGAGCTGTATGTTTCAGCGTCACAAACATCACGATCTTATACAGTGGATAGTTATGCTTATAGCAGATAACGCATATTTCTAAACACATTGCAAATCCATCAATGTGAACAATCAAACCGTTTGTGAATAATTATTACGCCTTCGAGATATCACTCACCTAATAATTTTTTTTAAGATGAAACACTCACCTAATATATCGATGTAAGTAGTATTAAGAAGAAAACACGGGTTCATTTTAGTAATCTATCTTCGTAAGACAAAAAAATGTTTTCCTGAAATCTGTCTGCATGCACTATTGACTCCGCTAGATCGGAAAAAAAAAAGAGAAAAACCAAACGAAAGATAGGACAAAAGATAAGAAATTTGGCACAAGAAGCACAACCGACTCAAACCGTCGTTTGCGCCTTTATGCTTTCGCATTGGCCTTTGCTTCGCCAGTTTGCTTGGCCACTTCGCCCGGTCCATCGAGCGACGGAGCCCGGAGCCCCGGACACCCACCACCGAACCAGACCAAATCCCCCCTTTAAACCCTCCTCGCTGATCAATTCCCCACGCAGCGCCCCGCTCCCTCCCTCGATGGACGCACCGACGAAGCGGCGGAACCAGCCCGGCGGCGCCAACCCGACGCGCCGCAAGGTCGTTGAGGAGCCCTTCCACCCCGCCCCCCCTCCTCCCCCCTGCGTCGGCGGCGGCGCCCCCCTCCCACCTCGTCGGCTCCATCGTCGAGAAGGGCTTCTCCGCCGCGGCGCCCTCCTCCGCGCCCCGCCCCACCGTCCTCCCCTTCCCCGTCGCCCGCCACGCTCCCACGGTCCCGTAAGCCGCCGTCCTCCCAAACCCTACTCCGCCTAACCCGCTGGGTTGTTTGTACTCCCCGACTGACTGTCTACTGCTCTTCCGCTTCCGCAGCACTGGGGTCCAGCAACGAAGGATGCCGGCATGAACGGAGCTGACGAGGATGATGATGAGATGGACGAGGACGGGACGGACTACCTGCCTGTGGCAGCTGCCGCTGTGGCTGGCCCGGTGAGGAGGAAGGAGAAGAAGGGTATGGATTTCAGCAGGTGGCGGGAGTTTGTCGGCGACGCACCCTCCAAGCGGATGCAGGGAAGCCGGCTCATGGGAAGAAGAACAGCATGCAGAAAGTTGATGCTGGGGGCCGCAGCCTCAAAGGTGGGCGTGGCTGCGTCGTTAAGAGGGAATTGGATGGAGATGGTATGCAGCTTGACAGAATAATGTTAGGGGAGTATCAAGTGCTGCCGCTATGGTTACTGATGTGGTGCCAAAGAAGCCAATGGCACAGGTTCAATCGAGGGATGAAATGAAGGCAGGCGTGGTTAGTGATGTGGCATTGCGAGGAGAGGATATGGAATTGGATGGTGGGGAGTCGTCGATCGAAGCGGAGATTAACGCAGAGAACATGGCTAGGCTCTCGGAGATGTCTGCAGGGGAGATTGCAGAAGCACAGGCAGACATTTTGAACAGGATGGACCCGAAGTTGGTGGAGATGCTGAAGCGGCGGGGGAGGGAGAAGTCTGTGGGAAAGAAGGGCAGGGATAGGGACAAGGGTCAGAAAAGTTCAGGACCAGGGAAGTCTGCAAAGGCTACGCCAGGTGATTGGTTGACAGCGGGTGAGCATAGTGGGCACTCTTGGAAGGCATGGAGTGGTAGAGTGGAGCGGATCAGGTCGTGCAGGTTCTCATTGGAGGGAGAAATTTTGGGGTTCCAGTCCCATCAAGAGCAACAAGATGGTACATAATTGTGTTTCTTTCTCTTGAATTACACTAGCTTCTCGTTGTGTTTGTAGCCTGTTTGGTGACAAACTGTTTGCCCAATTACAGGAAAAAGGCACATGCAGATAGCGTTGCTGAGCGTGATTTTCTTCGCACAGAAGGAGATCCTGGTGCTGTTGGATACACAATCAATGAGGCAGTGGCACTTACCAGGAGCATGGTTTGTTTACACTCCTGTTTATACTATTAACCTATTTACTTGGGATTGGGAAGCATCGTTTCAAAATATCTGTCTTTTGACAGTTTAGGAAACCAGAAATGTGATTTTTTTTCTTTCTTTTTGGTAATGTCTACTCTACCATATTTTAATGGTGTCGTTGTTTAGTGAATTAGGGAATGCATGTTGACTCATCACCACCGTTTCCTTAGATTCAGTACTTCCTGAGTTTGTACACACTTTTAGTTTGAAAAAACACCACGGAGTGGAGGGAATATAACTTAACCACATGATGGATTCAGGACACATTATGTAACATTTAGCCGTCTTCAATTCCTCATTTTCAGCAATACATAATAAATTGGTTATTTGCGGGTTCATATGGTCTATATATTTTTTTTCATGTCTGTGTGGTTAAGTAAAATTTCTAGGTTTTCAAATACTAAGGAATACACTGTGTTAGGGGGAAAAAAGAGCATTAAGTCTTTAACCTCATGAATTATATTATACCTATCGCATACCTGTGTCAAATAATGAAGTTATTGAATGTTCTAGGTGAGTTAGTGAAACTATTCATAAAATTGATTTATTTTGGACCATTTGCTAGTGAACTAGTTGTCCAGTACGTGACTCAGTGCAAACTAAATGTGCTAATATTAGCATCCTGATATGTCAATATTTTTGTGGTTTGGGAGTGGTGTTGGGTGCAAAATCAAATTTTGCGCCAATTATTTTAAAGTCTCGTTAAAGAAACAACGGTCTAGAAATGATAATTTTGCCTCTTAAATTTTAGGTTTCTGGGCAGCGTGTGCTTGCACTGCAGCTTCTTGCTTCTATTCTGAATAGGGCATTGCAGAATCTGCATAAGATGGATCTAACTGATAACAGTAAAGAAATTAATTCTGATGACAAAATTGATGACTGGCAAGCTGTTTGGGCATATGCCCTTGGGCCTGAACCAGAGTTGGTACTCTCTCTGAGGTAAACTATCCTTTCTTGAGTGCTCCCGTTGTGCATTGTAAACTATCCTTTCCTGAGGCTGCAGATTTATCCCTGGCCTCCACATTTAGATGTTTGGGTGCATACTTGCATGTGTGTATCTTCCTTGTTATCTGAAAGACAGGGTTACATTGTATTCATGTAAGATAAAATGTCTTTATATGTCTTGGACTTTGTGATACCATATCATTTTTCTTTCCTAATTTTATCTGCACTTATCTGTCACTAACTGAAGCATTTGCAGGATGGCGTTGGATGATACCAATAATTCTGTAGTTTTGACTTGTGCTAAAGTAATTAATGTTATGCTAAGCTGCGAGCTCAATGAATCATATTTTGATTTTTCAGAGGTAACTTTGCATTTTATAGCAGTATTTTTCCCCTTGACAATTTGAGTCCCATTTGGTTGATCTTCTGCCTGCAGAAAGTAACAGATCAAGGGAAAGATATTTGCACATCTCCTATATTTCGTAGCAAGCCTGACCTGGATGGAGGCTTTCTTGAAGGAGGTTTCTGGAAATACACAAACAAAACCATCAAATATACTCCCAAGCTATGGTGATATTGATGAGGAAGAAGGTGACGAGAAGCATACAATTCAGGATGATGTTGTTGTTTCTGGACAAGATATTGCTGCTGTTTTGTTAGGATGGGAGTACTTCCACGGATCTGCTTTCTCTTGGAGGTTGAGTTTTTCTTTTATTCTCTGTGTTTATGCATTACATTCTTTCTTTGAATATCTGTGAGCATCTGCATAACATTTAAGATGCATTCCCTGTTCTCTCTGTGCCTTTTATCAGGAACCAAACCGTTGTAGTTATTCCACTGGTGCTGGTTATTTTATGTTGATAACATTGCATTGCAGTTCTATTCTTTCTGTAGCAAATCATTATTAGCTAATTGATTTAGTTTTTCTTTTGCTTATGTTTTTATTTCTGTTCTTTGTAAAAAGTGATCATCATCACTCAACCTTTTGTTTTTCATTGATTTAGATGGAACCAGCTCCTCTTTTAGAAGATTATCTAGTTTCAATTCTCGTGGCACTAGCCAGGCACTCTCCACAATCTGCTGATGCAATCTTAAATTGTCCGCGGCTTATTGAAAGTGTTACTAAGCTGTTGACAAAGCAAGGATCAATGGATATTCACTCCTCACAGATCAAAGGGGTTACTCTGTTGAAGGTAATTTTAATTCCATAGACCATCCTGTGTGGGCTAATATGAAAGATAGCTGACGTCCTCGATTTGCATACTGAAATGTTTGTGCTGATGGCTTGACGCTGAATTGTTCCTGCTGGTGCTGGGCACATTATTTCTGAGCTTGTCTTAGTCATCCTTGTTTAACTTTATTAATTAACTGACCTGGTTATTATTTTTCGAGTAATTTGTACACATCTGAATTTTAAGCTGAGCTCAAATGCAAATTCATTAAACATTCATATCAATTGTCGCATATGATAGTTTATTCTTGAATGGTTCCCTTGTCTGACTCAGTTACACCCTTTTCAGTGTATGTCCTGACACTTTCTAATTGGCATGTTTTCATATTTTATTACTATTTATTCTTTCTCTATTAGGATGGCATTATAAGTATCTTAATCTACTATAATTTGACTCATGTGCTAGAAATCATGTGTGACAAAATGGTTTCCCTATTATTGCTTCTATATCTCTGTCAAACAGGAATTTCATTAACTTTTAAAGTCACTGTTCCGTCTATGTAGGTTTTGTCCAAATACAACAGGCAAACATGCTTGAAATTTGTGAATCATGGAGTTTTTCAACAGGCAATGTGGCGCTGGTATAGAAAAGCTTGTACCCTTGAGGATTGGGTCAGATCTGGGAAGGAACAATGCAAGCTTAGTTCAGCTATGATGGTTGAGCAGCTGCGGTTATGGAGAACCTGTATCTCTTATGGGTTTTGCATAACGCACTTTACAGATTTCTTTCCTGTTTTGTGCCTGTGGCTGAGCCCTCCTATGTTTCAGAAATTAAGTGAAAGCAATGTTCTCCCTGAGTTTAGTTCCGTTGCTAGAGAGTCATATCTTGTCTTAGGAGCACTGGCGCAAAGGTTACCGCTTCTTCATTCAATGGAGCAGCTTTTGAAGCAAGATGCAGGATTTTCTTCCAGTCATGTTGAGATATGGTCGTGGAGCCATGTTGTTCCAATGGTAGAGTTGGCACTATCTTGGTTACATCTGAATAACATTCCCTGTGATTTTCAGTAGTTAATGTGCAGAATAATAAGAATACAAGTCACATGCTGGAATCAAACCACTTGGTTTTGGTTATTCATCTGTACTCTACATGCTTATTCAGTTCAGTGTTAGAAAGAATATCACCAGATGTCACTCCCGATGATAAATACTGGTTACCTTGGATACCAGATTTTGTCCCAAAATTGGCCTGGGAATAATCAATAATGGATTTTTCTGCTTCTCGGACACTGATGCTGTTGAACATGACGATCATCCATCTTTTAGTGGTGCATCATTGGTGAAGAGCCTTTGTTATATGAGAGGCCATGGTGATGTTGGTGTATCCTTGTCTTCCGTAAGTTGCTTTCTAAGATTAGTGCAACTATCCTTGTCTGTTGATAGAGTAATTCAGAGAGCCACAAAAAAAGGTTCGGAGAATCTGAACGATTATAAATCAGGGTTGGCTGGCAAAATACTAGGTGAAGGCATCTCCAGGTTATGGCATAATGATTTGCTGGATTCACTAACTTTGCTATTACCGATCATTTCGTCGCAGTGGTCCGTATTACAGAACATAGAAATGTTTGGTAGAGGAGGACCGGCTCCTGGTGTTGGATTTGGTTGGGGGGCATGTGGAGGAGGTTTTTGGTCTCTTAAATGCCTACTTGCACAATTGGATTCACAATTGGTCCTAGATTTGATAAAAAACTTATCTGCAGCACCAAGAGGTCATTTCATTCACAGGAAAGATGTGAACTCACATAATGCGACTAATACAGTTGTCACAGCTTCAGACAGAATCAGTTCCGTCCTTGGGGTGTCCTTGATTGCAGGACCTGGACAGATCTCTATGTTGGAGAAAGCCTTTGATATCCTCTTCGAATCTTCAATTCTGAAGTGCCTTAAGTCATCTATACATGATTTTGTCTCTAAGAAGGAATTACAACCAGCTTTCGAGTGGGACATATCTGAAGATGAATGTCTTCTTTTCAGCAGTGTGCTGAATTCACATTTCAGACCCAGATGGTTGACCATCAAGAAGAAGAATAAGCATGCAGGAATAACAACAGCAGCAATGTGCCAAAAATGCCAGAGACATTGGAAACAATTCAAGAAGAAACAGAGTTGGCAGAAGTTGTAAATCAACCGTGTAGCACATTAGTTGTAGAGTGGGCACACCAGAGATTGCCTCTCCCTATACATTGGATTCTAAGTGCAGTCTGCAGCACAGATGATCCAAAAGGCACCTTCTCAGCATCGGCTAATTATAATGTTGATGTCTCAAGGGCTGGTCTTATCTTTCTGATAGGTCTGGAAGCCATTTCAGCTGCCCCATGCCTTCGTACTCCTTTGGTTTGGAAGATGCATGCACTTTCCGTCTCTATCCGGTCTAGCATGGATTTGCTTCAAGAAGACAGAAGTAGGGACATTTTCCATGCTCTGCAAGAATTGTATGGACAGCATCTGAACAGGTTGTGCCTGAAATACAGATCCATCAAGAAAGATGACTCAGTAGGAATTGCAACTTTAGAGGAAGAAAAACATACCAGCTCCCTTGAATTCCTCAGATTCCAGGAGAAAATTCATGAAGCTACACTACTTTTGTTGAGAGCCTTGTTGAGCAATTTGCAGCTGTATCATTTGGAGATGTTATTTTTGGTCGGCAAGTGGCCATTTATCTGCATAGAAGGGTTGAGCCTGCAGTTCGTCTTGCGACATGGAATGCGTTATCTAATGCCTATGTTCTTGAACTGTTACCTCCACTAGACAAATGCATTGGTGACAACCAAGGATACTTGGAGCCTCTCGAGGTACCATTTCTTTATATTCTTCTATGTTTATATACTTTTAGTGACCTTTCAACCGTGTAGCCATGACCTTCTACCCTGCTTTCTGATCCATTATTTTGTTCCAGTACATGTGAATTGCATGTATCATTATTTATAGTCTTTTTTTCTTTTTTCTGTTTTGCTTCTATTTGTGACGAAACAATGATGATTTCACTATCATTATCTGTAGGATGATGAAAGAATCTTGGAATCTTACACCAAATCGTGGACAACTGGTGTCCTTGACAAAGCTGCACAGCGTGATTCTATGGCCTTCACATTGGCAAAGCATCACCTTTCGGGCTTTGTCTTTCAGTGCAGTGCTTCTGGCAAAACATTGCCAAACAAGCTGGTCAAATCACTCCTCCGGTGCTATGCACAAAAGCGTCATCACGAGGTAAGTGTTCCCTGTGGTTTGGTTAACAGCGCCATAGTACCATGTGTGCCTAATCATGCCTCGTGCTCAGCGTAACTGTGTAATTATGTTCAACAGGCTATGCTGAAGAGTTTGGTTCTGCAAGGAATTGCACAGGATTCCCAGAGCAATACTGAACTTGACCGACGATTTGAAGTCTTGAAGGAAGCTTGTGAGATGAATTCATCCCTCTTAACTGAAGTCCAGAGACTGAAGACTTCTCTTGGTCAATAGACGTCAGCATGTGGCGGAACTAATTAGTAGTAGCTCATTCTGTTTACTTAAGCTCAACAGAGCTGTTTTTGAAATAGCTTCCAGTTCCAAAACATCATCCGTATCACCAAAGGAGCACGAAGTGCAATTGTGGCGATTGTAAATAGCAGTCGAGCAAATGGAGGAAAACTCGGAACATTTTCTGTGCTGCAAATTTCGGTAGGAGAGAAAAATTAACTGCTATTTGTCGTCTGCAGTTAGCCGCTTTTCCTAGTGAGCGAATGCTATTTCACTACTAAGTTCCCGTGAACGGCTGAATGCATGCGATACTTTTCTGCAACAAAAGAAGTTTTTTATCGGAACCGCGTGCATGATGCATCGTCTATTGTCGTGATTTAACCACCGAGTCCTGATTGCACGTCAGTGGTTGGCTGCGAGAGTTTGGCGCGATGGTACGCGAGCACGTTGAGCAGCCACATGCTTTGGTTTGTCCCGAAATAAGTTAGACATGGTTTCTTTTTTTTTTTTTTGGGTTACTGATGATAACCGGTTCATCAGTTAGATCTTTTAGGTTGGGCAATGCAGCCGGAAGTACCAATGGACTAACTCGTTTCTACAACTCATTTATGAATTTTCACTTGATGAAAAGGGCAAAAATAATTGCGCTTGAAGGCATGATTACAGACAAAGAGGTGGCCATCAAAGGAGACGTCCTGACGACGATGGTTCCGTTAACCATTAGAGCAGCCCAGTAATCGGCGTATTGACCAACACATCGGTTAGTTTATTGTTTTAGCGGAGAGAGAAAATGCTGCTCGTCGCTCCTGCCCGCCACCGTCTGGGCACGCTCGCCTAGGCTCCCACCCCACGTGCTGGGCCCGCTATGCCCCGCGTTGCCTTCTCTGCCGCAAATCTTCTCTTTCTCTCTCTCGGTGAAAGCTAAAATATTATTTTTAGGAGACAAAGTTGAGACAATGCGTTGGGTGATATAGTTGGTAATCTCGTCTCGTCTTGAGTTGGACGGTCGATTCGACCAGCTTTATTGGCCTTGCTCTTATTGTTGTCGGCCTTGCTTCGAAACCGTGTGGGCCCTCTTCTCCTATTGGTTGATGAGGTATTTGACCATCCGGTGACCACCTACTAGACCAGTTGTTACACTCCTCTCCAGTTGTCCAGTGCAGTGCAGTGCTGTGCAAGGCTCCTTTCAGTGCTGGTACAAACAAGAATCATCGACTGGGGTAAGAGAGAATCAACGCTGGTAGCTCATGTGCCGATCGTACGACTGATCGAAGCCGTTACAGGCGATCATGGCTAAAGTTGGTCCCGTCGTGTGTAGCGCTGGGACACTGGCGACAGGAAGTGATGAGGGCGGGTCTATACTCGCAGCGTGAGGAACGAGGATGACTGACCGAGAGCGGGACGTTGCAAAGTTCAACATCGTTCCTGGACTTCTGGTCCTGGCCAGTCGATCTTGCTGCATATGACGCGAGCTAGTCCAACGACGAGTGAACAGGTTCCATGTGGAAATTAATTCGAGTATTTAACATGAGGCGGTTTGACGTCAAGTCCACGGTCGTAATGTAGAAAATCGATCGTCCTTCGGCCGGCTTCCGATTGCGATAACTACTCGCTAAGCATGTGCTCATCATGGGCATAGACGAATCAGCATTCGGCAAGAGTTTTCTTTTTTCTTTTCCCCTCTTTTTCGAAAGATCTCTTTTCCCCTCTCAGATTTAAGATTGATCGACTGAATATGCGGGATGCAAGATATACCAGTGTTATTAACTTCTTCGTCCTCCTTACGATTGTTTCGAGTACCGTGCCGGCCATTGAGAATTTGAGATGTTAAATAAGGGGAGAATCGAAACGATGCCGCACGAGCTTTTGTACGTCAAGGTCAACCTCTAGTTAACGATCGGGAATATTCCGTAGATATGTACTAGTAGTATGCAACCCTTGTCAATCTAAGTGGACTAGTATCATACTATAGTAACAATGTATGCAGATATAGCTGTAGCCGACGTCGTCATTGTTGTCACTGAGATGCAAACTTGCTTATGGGTGCAGTGCATCCTAGTCCCAGCCTTTTTCGCACCGTTTCCTGACTTTAGATCATGAAAGGGCCCTGTACATTTCCACCTTAGTCTAAAGAATCTAAGCTTATTCAAACTTTATAAATTAGTCAACTTGTAAACATTTTTCTTTTTGCAACGGGGGCTTTTTAATTAGTTGGTGGACCTTTGAGATGGTATTGAACTTTTTTAGAGTTACAAGAATTTTGGAATTTTCTAATGCAGGAGCATGACATGTTAGTCATTTCAGTAACATTCTCATTCCTTATATAAACAATTTTTTTTTGCGAGACCTTATATAAAATATGCGTACGATAGATTGACGACCTATATATCTCCAAAACTGCCACACGATCGATGATTCAGGTAATACCACCATAGTTGTACTTTTTGGTGTCGTCAACAAGGACTGAAGGACCATATATCGGAATCATCATAATTTGAGTTTCTTCATTTAAATTTAAAACAGAGCAGTCGCGGTCAAAGCTGAACGTTCAAGAAGGCCGAAACCAACGGCCAAACCAAACGCCCCTGGCCCGTAGCCGCTTGACCCGGCCGGTGAGAAACTGCCTCGCCATGACCCGGCTCCCTAATCTCAAAAAAAAAAAAAAAAAAAAAATGACCCGGCTCCCGTCAGTGGGCCCATCCTCCACGTCAGCACCTAAACGTCACACTCACTCTCACTGCAGCCGAAACATCCATCAAAGCACAAGCACATCATAAACCAGACGACCCCGTGCGCACGAAGCAACCCGGCCGTTAGCTTCCCCGCCGCCGTCGCCGAGCAGCGCCACCAGCAGACCAGCCGAGTTGACTCCGCGCCCGCCGCCGCCCTGCTGGGAGGCGGTTGGCGCCGCGGCGAGCGACGACGATGGATTCCTCCTCCTCCACCACCTCCTTCTCTGGTGGCCCCCAGGTCGCGGTGGCTGTGAGCGGGGACGGGCGCGGCAGCCGCCGCGCGGCGCGGTGGGCGGCCGCCAGCCTCTTTCCCACCGCCGGCAGCGTCGCGCTCGTCCACGTCATCCCGCCCGTCGCCTTCGTCCCCACCCCGTGTAAGCAGCCGCGCCTTCCTTTTCCTCGGCCACTTGTCGCCGTCCTCTTCCATTCCGTGCCGTTGACGGCGACCTGATGTGTCGTGTCGGTCTCCGTCTCTCGCAGCTGGGGAGCGGGTGCCGGTGGAGAAGCTGGAGCGGCAGGCGGTGGAGATGTACGAGGAGGACCGCCGCGCGCGCGCGCAGGAGGTGTTCCTCCCCTTCCGCCGCCTCTGCGGCCGCAGACCGGTGAGTGATCCTCTTCTCTTGATGCCAGACCCAGCGCGAGCCGTCGCAAAAATCCGGCCTTTATTATCAATCTCGCTTCTGCTCTGCCTGTTCTTTCTTCTGATCGACCATGCCTCCGTCGCAAATTTACTTGCGCAGGTGGAGACGGTGGTTCTGGAAGGGGACAGCGTCGCGGAGGCGCTGGTGAGGTACGCGGCGGAGTCCGGCGTGCGCAGCCTCGTGCTCGGATCCGCCTCCCTCAGCTGGTTCCGGAGGTCAGGATTTATTGTTCTCTTCGGTTATTCTTCCTAGTACAGAAGGGGCTACAACTTCGCTTTTGAGAAACCAAAGGCGTTGTTTAGTCATTTGCGAGAATAAACAAAAATGCAAACCGGACGGGGAGCAGAAAGGAGCTTACCTTTTGAGAAAGTGATATGTCCCTACGCGTTTGGCATGAGGGTGGGAGACGATAGATGCATGCACGTACATTGCAATTAAACTTTGTTATTGCATATGATACATATGGAGGTTATACTTCCTTTATTCTCTTTTTACGTTTTGGAGAAAATAAAGCCTTCTAAGCGTACCAGCTGTACTAATAAAACTGTTTAATTAGGCGTTTTTCTGTCTGAATTGATCAGTTGGGCGAGGGAATTTCTAATTGACTCTGCCTTAGCCAATGACATGGAGAAGATGTATTGTTTTGGGACGATTTAGAATAGGACGGCCCTGAATTGCCTCTGCCTTATCCTCATCTGCGTAAATTGGGATTAGCTCAAAGCATGTACTACAAGATTGAAAATTAGTTGCCCTTGGAGGGCCTAAAACTCGCTCTCAAGGCCCCTAATTAGATTTTCCCACCTTGCATCGCAATCCACAGACCTCTGCGATATAATTTTGTCCTGTAGAAGGTTGACATCCTCAGCTGTACTGAAATTTATATAACCAAATAGCAGAGACATTTGCAAATTCTTGAGCAGCTGCTGGTTTCCTTTTTTATGTTTAAGATTTAGGTGTATGCCTCAACTGTCACATTTGTTCAGCGGACCTACTTTATTGCTTGTGCTAGTCTGCTATACCTTTTTTATTGGTACTGCACTTATTAGCTACCTTTTTCTCTGACTGTTTATCAAGTTGAAGGCTTAAAACTCTCTAATAGCGCAATGTTGTACTATGTGTTTTCGGATTCTATGAAATTCTTGCATGCAATTACCATTACTGTGTTACTATATATTATTTCAAAGAAAGCAAGTTTTTAAATGTTTCTCGGTTCAGTCTGTTTATCAATTTTGTTTATACTTCCAGCTATGCCACATTGGTTCCTAGCAAATAGTTCGAAATATTATGTTAGTAATTGGTTTCACTATTCTCTTTTCAGGATGTTATGCCTCCGAGATGTGCCCACTATGGTCCTGAAAACTATGCCAAGTTCCTGCAACATAGTTGTTGTGTCCCGGCGTAAATTAACCATAAAATTTGCAAATCAAGCTCAAACAAGCAGTATGTGTTGATCGATTTGTTTTAATACTAACCATTGTTTAGTATTTTTACTGACCTTCTTTTGTCATAAACATACATTTCTTTACAGAATTGAACACTATCAGGATTCAGTCAATAGGTCATAACGCATTCGAACAAAAACAGAGGGACTCGTTTCAAGACAACAATCATCACTGCACAATCTGGTTGATGGTGAAACACCAAACCGTTCCGTAAATACTAGCTTGGATTCCTGCTCTCAAGCCTGCAGTTCTCCTAGCACTTCTGCTAGTGCTGTTAAAAGTTCAGAAAGTCATGGAAGAGGTGTTTCAGGAAGCTTAGGTCGAAAGACACTAGGGAGAGATGGGAGCAAAGATTTTGGTGCTATAGGCCAATTAAAGAACGCTCCTTATGTTTCCTTAAGCTCACTTGAAGAGGTCAGAGCTGTTTGTACAGCCTTGTTCTAGCTTCCAGATGCTGACATCATTTTTTGTAAAGGTGTGGTAACCTACAATTTATAAATGTTGACTTTGCTTTCTCGCGTGATTTGCAGTGTGAACCTATTGATGAAGTAGCAGAACTGAGGAAAGAATTGAAGGATACTTTGATGGTGTGTGGCGGAGCTTGCGAGAATCTCGTCCATGCTAATGAAAAGGTCAGTGACGTATGATAGCGCACTATTTGACACCATAAAACATTTATGGTGACTTTATAGTTGTCAGCTGCCCTTCTACTTCAACTATCTTCTTCGCTAGAAGGTTGATATTGTTATCGTGATTTAGTTGTCACTACCCATACATTGGTCTTTCATTTATCTCTTTCCGCCTTTGATAAAAGAGTTTACTTATTTCTCTATTTGATAATCTGATGTTTCAGATTCAGCTATGTTCTACTGAATGCTGTGAAGACGTGAAGAGAGTTCATGATGCACTACAGAGAGAGGACGTGTTGAAACAGACTGTTGCGGATGAGAAGACAAAACATGTAGCAGCTGTTGGAGCTGTTCAGATGGCCAACGAGTCATTGACTCATGAGGCCTATTCCATGCACAAGGCTGAAACAGTAGCTAACATGGTGTCTCTCGAGAAGGCAAAGGTTGTGAATGCTCTTCTCTCATCAGGTAAAAGTTGCAGGCGGTACACTAGGCATGAAATAGAGATTGCTACCGAAAACTTTTCTGATGCAAGGAAGATAGGAGAGGGAGGTTATGGCAATGTATATAGGTGCACCCTTGACCACACTGAAGTGGCTATCAAGGTTATTCAACAAGATTCCAATGACAAGATCGATGAGTTCTTGAGAGAGGTACATTCTTTAAATTAATTCATTTGCATTCCTTTAATTACCCTTGTTTGTGAACTGACATCTCATATCTGTTTTACAATGTGGTCCATAACCATAAAGTGACCATAAATCACATGTAGTTTGTTATATGGAAGAAGGATTCATTAATATCTGTAGTCTGTATAATCATACAGGTGAAGATTCTTAGCCAACTTCATCATCCCAACTTGGTCTTGTTGCTTGGTTTTTGTCCTGAAATTGGATGTCTTGTGTATGAATACATGGAGAATGGTAGTCTAGAAGACCAACTAATCAATAACAAAGGGCACCAACCACTCCACTGGTTTCTGCGATTCCAAATTATCTTTGAGGTGGCTTGTGGACTTGCTTTCTTGCATGGAACGAAACCGGAGCCCATTGTCCATCGTGACCTAAAGCCTGGAAACATCTTGCTGGACAAGAATTATGTAAGTAAAATTGGTGACGTCGGATTAGCAAAGCTCGTATCAGATCTTGTGCCAGAATATCTCACAGAATACAGAGATACAGTCGTTGCTGGCACAATGTTTTACATGGACCCTGAGTACCAATTGACTGGGACAGTCCGACCAAAATCAGATCTTTATGCTTTGGGGATCGTCATTCTTCAACTACTAACTGCCAAACGTCCATTTGGGCTGATACTAAGCGTAGAAGAGGCGATTAAAAAGGGTATATTGTCCGATATTCTCGACAAGTCTCAAGCAGATTGGCCAATTGCTGAGGCAGAGATGTTAGCAAGACTTGGGTTGAGGTGTACAGCGTTAAAATGCAGGGACAGACCAAATCTGGACTTGGAGCTGCTACCGGAACTTGAACATATTCTGAGCAAGGTTACTGCTTCTCTCAAACTAAAAGGTCCAAGTGTAGCCACGCCAAGCCACTTCATCTGCCCTATACTACAGGTAAATTTTTCTTGATACTTCAGTGCACCAATTCCACTTGCCACTCTAGGTAAATAGAAGAATTTTGATGCAGGAGGTAATGGAAGATCCTTATATTGCTGCTGATGGGCACACCTATGAGCAAAGGGCAATCAAAGCTTGGCTCAGAAAACACAAGATATCCCCTGTAACGAAGCAGAAGCTTCCAAATTTAAGCATAATTCCCAACCATTCCTTGCATCGTGCAATACAGCAATGGAAGTCCCGGATATCTCAATGAAAGTGTGAGATAGTTATCGTGTATGTATCTGTATATAAATCAATTCCTGATTGTTTTTTGAGTTCCCCTGTGAATAAAAGCCGATAGTTGTGTAACGTAGTAGTAGGAAGAGAGTTTTGTAGGATTAAGGTTTTTTTTTTTTCAGCTGGCTTAAGATTGGTGAGATTAATTAGAGCCTAAAATGGCTTGAGTTACCCAAAGACCCGAAGTTACTCCTGAACTCGATTCTGCTAAATGACATGGTTTAGCAGCTACTCCCTCCGTTTTTAATTATATGACGCCGTTGACTTTTTTGTTGAACTTTGACCAACAATATAGATTTAAATAATTACTTTTCGAATGTGGAATGAATATTATTGGATTCATCATCAAAAGCACTTTAAGGTTAACTTATACACTTAGCTATTTACACAAATATTTGAATAAGACGAACGGTCAAACATAACGAAAAAAGTCAACGGCGTCATATATTAAAAAACGGAGGGAGTAGATTTTTTTTTTTTTGATGGCTATCTACCATGCTCAGAGTAATTTTGTCTGATATCAGGTATCATGGTGAACTCCTAGTTCTGCAATGAACCCCACATTTTGACATGGTTGTTAGGCTTCCTCTATGATGACTCGATCCAGCAGAATTTGGTCATTGCGTCCAGATGTGAAGAACAAAGCTCCTTTGTCTTTTGTACAACAATTATCCGACACTATTGCCCTAGTTAACGGAACTCTTTACTGTAAAGGATGAACTCTATTGAATTGTGTTTCCAGATGAGTGCATTTGCATCATGTTTCGTGATGCAACAATACTCATCTCGAAGAATATGACACAGCATGTGCTCTGCATATCCAGAATCGTCAGTGTTCCCTGGCATGCACCTGCTACCATCGCCAGCCGTATGCCTGTTGCGGAGCCACAATTTTTACAAGGTACTCGCTGCATATCAATGTTTTATTTTTGCCCTGGGATAGTGTAACTCTTTACAAACATCCGGGCAGCAAAATAGGGAAATATGATTGACCATTTCCAATATGAAGTTCAGCACTATAACTGCTGATTTCACTGGTAAAATCACAAGCATCTGACTAATACAGCAACATTAGAAACGAGTAATTCGTCAAGGTACATACCAAGATGACCAAATCATTAGGGAACATGACCTTTCAAATGGATGATTCTAAACTGTCATGAAAGTGAAATGAAGTGTAATAGCTTCTACTTCTTTCGGAACAAGTAGTGAGCAACCATCCATTCATCACCGTTATTGTATCCAAAAAGTTCAGCAACTGAGATGAAGAATGTTCGCCAGTAAGCTATCCATTTGGTGGTTGACTCCTTCCCATAAGTCTCCTCAAAGATTGGCCTTATGAAAGTGATATTTTTGTCCATACGTATCAGCCACTCCTCACTGAAAGAAAATAATTTCAAGTGATCAACCCAACTATAGGCCAACTGAAACAAGATATGAGGAACGAATTTCGAACAATTTGCAAGATTGCATTCATTGCCTGTCATTTTGTCCTTGTATAGTATAAACTCGACAATACAATACACTACTTTGGTCTGTAGCAGTAGCAAAATGCAAAGATGAGAAATGCTCTAGTCTAAGTAAGCAGGTCAATCCATAACACTTTTATAGATATATCTGAAATGCAGTGTGCATTTCCTCCCTCATTAAGCCACACTAGAGTTTCTAAATAATCACACGTCTTTAATCATGTTAGAATCCATGGGGCACCAAGGCCTGATGTTTTGGGACTTGGGAAGGGCATACCTAGTTCGTGCATAATGTGTGCCACTGACAAGCCAGTGGTTGACCACAGATACATCTTCCTACAAAAATAAAGTCGGCAGATATCAGTATTCCTTTTTTGGGTAAGCATGACAATTAGCAGGTTGGGACAGGAGACATGAATGACAACACGCAGACATAACAAAAGCTACATCAATACGCGTATTTTGATGTTCTCTTTGACCATATTGGGTAAATTTCAACATTCATACAAAAATCTAATTGATATGTATTAGATAAGCTAAATCAGGGCACTAATCAAAGTTAAGATGTATGATTCGCTAGACTGGGACACAACCTGAAAGTAGAGAAGGAGGTTCGCTGACGGCATTGTTCCTCCAGTGAAGAAATACCTTGTGATCCAGTCATCGTCATTGTTGTCCTATTTAAAATGTGAGACAATCATGATTCGTATGAGAACTACAAAGAAAAATTTGAGCAAGTCTGTTTCACATCAGATCGTTAATAAATTAATGAAATTTCCTGGATTCTTTCTTATTAAGGAACTAGGCCTGGCTTAGTTGGTTGAGGGTGTGGATGTGCACCTAGACCATCCAAGTTTAATCTCTCTTCGACACAAATTTGGGCGTCTATTTGTTCTTAATTAAAAGACACCCGGTTCTCCTTGGTTGCTCGAGATTTTAGAATCATTTTTTAAGAAGTGGATAAAAATTACTTCCTAAAGCAGTGGTGAGAGCTAATAATTATCAGTAATTACAACTTTACGCCAAGGAGCTCTTATCATCTGTTCAACTACATAAATGGAGAACTATCTTAAGTGAACTGAGACCAAACGACCAGTGAATTTGCAGGATAATTAATGTACCTCAAAATGATATGCAAATGTCTTGTGGCAGAAGTAGTGAACAAAAAGTAAGCTGTCCTCTTTCATCCACCCGGATATCTTCTTAAGAAGTGCCTTGTAGTTTTTCATGTGCTGCATTAAAGTCCCATTACAAACATTCATTGGCGCTGAACAATAACAAAACTACACAAAGAACAAATCGCACTAAACCTCAAACATCTCTATGGATATGATCCTGTCAAAAGACCGGTCCATCTCAAATTTGCTGATGTCTGCCACTATTATTTCGACATTTGACAAATCATTTTCCCTGGAACAGAAATGAAGTGGCACGAAGAAAGTATCAAAATAGGACAATAAAGATAATTATGCAAGATGGTAGTAGAAACAATGCACATCCAATGAACGCCGATGCATGTAAAAGATCATTTCTGTTATAACTTGTAAGTGAAGCTCACTGAACAACTCATGTATAGTAGAACTTACTGTTTTATAAGAAAACATGCAATGCAACAAGATGCTGAACATGAAATCAAATTGCAGTTGCATTACAATCCCCATCTAAAAGCACCATGAAGCACACAAGTTTGGCACTACATTGAAAAATGGTACACTCAGCATAATCCCTCACTACTGAAACATTGCACTTACCGACATTGCTCTTCTATAAACGCTTTTTGTGTTGATGAGTTGCATATCCCTGTAACGCTGCAGTTCTTATATTTCTTAGCTATGTGCGTAGAAAGGGATCCCCATCCACATCCGACATCAAGGATGCTTTGGCCATCTTGTAGTTTTGCCCTCTCACAATAAAGCTCCATCATTGCGACCTCAGCATCTTCTAGGGTGCTTGATTCATTAGGAAAATAGCAGGAACTGAAAAATGGAACGCATTCATACAAATTAATAAATAAAATTAAGCCACAAGAGTACATGTCATTGAACCATTTTTAGGAAAAGAAAAAAATTAAGATACATCATGTTCTCTCACTATAATAAACCAGTTAGGTAGGCCAATGACAGATTATGACGAAATGTCAATGGATATAACCATTGCTACACAGACTGCATTGTCTTAAAATTCCCTCTCGATGAGCACTGATACCAACAGAGACTTGTTACTAGCATACACTGACTGCAGCACAAACCTGTATTTCAGATTCCTTCCAAGCACTAGCTTAAAAAACGTGGTTGGCAACTCGTAATGTTGGGCTTTCGCTGTGTCTGTTTCAATGGCAATCGGCATCTCTTCCAGAGCTGCATCAGAAAGTAAATTTGACGCACGTCACACCAAAGGTTTTAATACAAAATTAATCTGACATGCGATACTTTTCAGGTAGCTAAAAGTAACACATAAGCCATCGGTCAGTCCGAATGGAGAATTGCAACGTGGTGGCGGGCGTATGCTTCACTACAACCAGTCATGACATAGTAATTCGCACAATCTAACTCCAACAATTTGTAGGATACCGCAAGCTCGTACTGTAGTTTTGACAGCTGATAGCTGGTATGCTATGATGCAAAAACAAGGTCACTTCCCACGTAGACCAAGAGTGTATGCTAATGCAACTGAACAAATAAAAACAAACACTGGAAATCATGTGACGCGACGCCGCAGGGAACTATAGTAGGAACCAATGGAGCATGCCCCACAATGTTGCTGCGTTCCTAGCACAATCCAATCCCAAAATCCCACCTTTTCCACAGAACTACCGCTCCCGCATCTTCAAGAATGCATCATCCATCATAAAGACAGGTGCCTGGCGCCGCCGAGAAAGCCGCAACCAACACCCCGCATTGCAGCAGTTGTCACTTACAGTGGGCAAAGAGGAGGAGCTGCTGGAGCTGGAGCGGCGCGGAGGGGAGGTAGCCGAGACGTAGGCGCTGCGCCAGCAGCAGACGCGTGAGGCGCCGGGTGACCGCGTCGGGGAGGACGTTGCGCTCCAGCGCCGCCAGCGCTGCCCTCGCCGCCGCCTGGTACGCCCGATCGGCCACGGCAGCAGCCACCATGGTGACGATCGTCGGCGGCGACCTGTACTCGAGAGAGGAGGGAGAGGCTTTGTGGCGGTCGGCCAGCCAGCCAGCCCAGCGCGCTATATCCATTTTTCGTGGGCGGTTCCTGTGAACGAGAAACGGGCCACGTCGGTTGTCATTCTAGACAATGTAGGCGGTAGGCCCAGTACGCGAGTTTCGCCTTTTAAAAATTCGTTCACATACCCATTCTCTACCTTGTTCATGAAAGCGTCTGACTGAATGAAGTAGGCTCCGCGATCTTCAACCAAAATAAAGTGACCAAATGACACAATTGCATCGGTCCAATGAGACATGGAAGCACCACTAGATATTGAAATAACTATTACTGAATTGAGCGGTACAAGCAGGGCTGGTTTGGTTGCTACTCCTGAAAGGTTTAAGCTTTCTGCGAACAGAAGGACAAAAGAACCGAGCCGGGTCAGGCCTTGCTTCGTTGTTGCTGTCAGTCGGTCTATTCGTGCCTGCTGCTTGGCAGAACTACTATCGAGTGGATGGGGTTGATTGAAAGACGGAAGCAAGGCCGCAGGGTCAAGTATAGGGTAGAAATTGCATGGAAGGTGTCATGACTTAATCGGGCAACCTTCTCTGACGAAGCTGAAGATTGGCACCGAAACGATGGCCTTATCTGAAGGTCGGATCCTGACTGAAGAGCTTGCCATGCTAATATAATATAATATCAGCCTTGTTTGTCACTGAGTTCACCATTGCAGTTGAGACGTCAGGCAATTGAGCGTTCCCTAGAGTTTGATTCAAAGGCTAAGGAGATGATTCGTGAAGATAATATAATTTACTCCGTCGTTTTTTTCTTCTTAACAGTAAGTGAAAATCCATGGGATTGTCTTTAACATCAGGAGAGGATAGTTTACAATGGACATGACATGTTTAGTGTTTGGCTGTTAAATAATGAGTTTTTTTTTTGCGTTAATGAGTTCATTGTTGCATGGCAAAGGTCACACTTAGCTAATTTTCAGACTCTGTATTCATTTAAATATTGAGTATATAAATTCTTACAGACCCCTACCCATGAGCATCATCCTGGTGCACAGTCTGTAAAGGTAACTCAAGTATATAAATCTTGGTGCACAGTCTGTAAAGGTAACTCAAGTCTCACAGATGCATCATCCTGGCGCCGCCTTGGCCGTCACGTCATGCTCGCCGCGGGCGTCGTGCCGCCGGTAATGCTCGCGCGCCATGGCAGGATGCGCCACGTTGCTACCCATGAGAAAGCGGCCGCGCGTTGCAAGCTGTCGCTCCCCAGCACAGGCTGTGCATCGCCGGCGACGACGACGAGGGCGCGTGCATGGCGAGGTAGGAGAAGCTGAGGAGCTCACCGTCGTCCAGCCTCTGGTACCTGTCTAAAGTGTCTATCGATCGAAGCTTTCAGTCGAGTGAAGAAAGCGACGACGATCTCTTCATCTCATCAGCGTCCCCGGCCGACGCTCGGCACTCCGGCGACAACCGCCGTCAAACCCTGCTCTGCTCTGGCGTGACCAGTGGTGCTGCTCCCGCCGCGGAGACTTCGGGGGAGCGGCGACGACCAGTCAACCCATCAATCACGGACCGCACGGGCCGAATCGGACGGACAGCAAGCACCCAGGGGTGGTCGCTAGTCGAAACAGCGACTGCCCGGTCGTTGTTTAAATAGCGACCACCCCCTGTCTTCACGGGAACGCCCTCGTTCCGCTGCTTGCCGTGGCTCGCTGGAGGTGGAGCGCCGCCGTCTTGCGAACGTTTCCTTGCTCCTCTGACATTAACTCCCTACGCGGCTGAGCCTCGTCCAGCGCGTCAGGCTCTCCACAAGGCGCGGGCTTCGTAACGCCGCCGCCGGCGTTCCTCGCTGTATGCGTGCTCGCGCCGTCGCACGCCACGCCGGAATGCCGCGTCAGAAGGAGGATAAGTACCTTGGTTACGGCGGCGCACAAGGACCTGGGTCGGCCTCCGGCAACCGCAGTGGCCGTGGCTACAATGTTGACCACTACGCCCGCCCCGGGATAACAGTCTTCCCCTGCAATCCGCCGCCGCCGCCCAGCTGGCTCCGCTGCACCTGAGTCGTTTCGTGCAGTGCCTGGCTTGGATGATCTCGCTCCCTTCAGTGTGCAAGCCGTTGCATTTTGGTTTGGTATACTGTTGATTTGGCAAACCGCAGTGCTAAAACGGCTGTTGATTGTGCTCGAGACTTCTGTGTTGTCGAGCCTGGGGCGTCTTCAGTATCTACGCCAATGTTTCAGTTTAAGGTGTCTCGTCGATTCAACTCATTCAAGATTGATGAGAAACCGCCACTCAGTTTCCGCAATCGGTCGTAAAAATTCTTTTGTTTCAAAATCAGTGACTGTTTATACATTTTTTTTTTTGCGGTGTTTGACTGTTTATACATTGATCAAGTGAACTGATGTACTACCTGATTAGATAATGTCAGTATATTTATCAAGACGCCTATTTCGAAGATCCTTGTCAGCAACAAAGATGCTTGCTTGGACAGTCCTGCAAGTTGAGGAACAGTTACTGATCTGAACCCCTGAAATTGAAAATATATTCTTACTCATCAGTCACCATGACACAACATATACTTTTGCAGGTTGCAGCTGAGCAAGGACAGAAAATGTGCCATAAAACAATGCGTTCACGTCTTTTGTATGCAGACTGCCAAATTCTATCAAACTTCATGTTTCTCCGGGCAGGTTAGTAACTTTACATTGCGGCTACTCTTCAGAATAAAACCAAAAATCAGCCAAGGAGATTCCCATGCTACAATGATCGATAGCTCGTTCTGACAGTGGCAGGAGGTGCGAGCTGACGACCTAGTTGCTCATTTTCAGTCACGCCCAAGCTTATCAGATGCTGCCATATATGCTACTCAGCTGCACTGGGTTTGTTGTTTCAGACTATGCTCTCTTGAGTCGGCGGAGCTAGGATTTCAAAGTTGGGTATTCCCCGTGGTTGAAGCAAAAAAAAAAAAAAAACCACACCAATCAATTGGAAGATATGGAAAGGCACCAAAGAATTGCTGCTGAAATCACTTATCTTGCTATCTGAAATCACTTCTCTTGCTATCTTTTGGCCTGGAACGCGCGCCCTCGAGAGCAGTGCACGGGCAAGACGTATGAGGAGCCGTCGCGCGAATGGGGAGCAGAGCTGGAGCTGGCGACCCGCCGGAGCCGCTGGGGAAGGAATCAGCGGGATTGGGGATGGCGGGAGGCGTCGTCGCGTCGGGAGCGTTGCCGATTTGCCGAATCGATGGGTGCGTGCGGGAGCAGGAGCGATGGGCTGGACACTCTGTGCGGATGGGCCGATTGTGGGCGACCTTGTGGGAGAACGGGCTGGAGTTGAGCTGGATTTCTGAATTACAACTCAAATACATGAAGATAGCTGTATATATGTACAAACACTATGTATATATGATTTTTTTTGCAAGAAAAGTTGGGTATTCCTGGGAGTACCCATGCATCAACGTGGCTCCGCCGACTGTGAAGAAGATCCAGTTTCATGGCTGTCCTCTGATCTGGTAACAAGAGTTTTTTTTTTTTTTCAGCGGCCTTCCGTTCAGGAGGATGAGGAAGCTAGCGTCCGGAACGCGGCTGCCGTCTGAAGCTTCAAACTGCTTCCCGAAACTTGTACTGAGCTTCTTCATAAAACGTCATGCCCGCCCGTGGCAAGAAAGCAGACACATAAATTTGAGTTGAATACAGGGACGAGGTAGCTTGCTTGGCCGAACAAATAAACAATTTCGTGGTTTGCCGTAGCAACAATGCACGCACACAAGTTTCAGGCCGTGGAGTTTCGGATTAACAGGGGGGGGGACTCCTGTTTTTCTGGTTTTCTGTACACGAGTATCTGAAGGACGGATTGGATGTTCTTCCACTCCCCAAAATCGATCAATTCAGCAGGAAACAGTTCTGTCTGCGAGCTGCTGCATCGGCATTTAGTCGAGAATGGCAACCAATGACAAGTGTTTTTTTTCCCGCAGAAGTATCTTCATCTACTAAGGACCTGAAGACCGATCAAATAGAAGAAGATACTGCAATCAATAAGCTATTGAAATGTGCGGCGATGTGTAGGTGTACCCCAGCAAAAGCAACATTCATTCAGAAGAAAAGTGACCAGAATCAGATTCGTTCAGAAGAACCTTTCATCATCTCTGCCGTAATCAAATACTACGATGGTGGAGGTCAGAGGCTCACATCACTACGTCGGGGTGTGCCGCGAGTGCTGACCTGAACGCAGCGGAGCTCGACGAGTCGAGGACGTTGGGCGCCGGGCAAAGTAGCAGCTGAGCTCGTCGCGGCCTAGCCACACACATTACACAAGCGAGATAGGAGATAGGGAGGATTGCCGGCCAGCCGACGGACGCGCCCTCTCCAACTCCGCCGCGGCGCGCCTAGGTCAGGTGTCGCGGTGGCATCTCAGGCGAGATATAGGCCACGGGAGGCGCCGTTACCTTACGAAGGCACGCGCGGGATGAACGGCGAAAGGGCCGGTGGAAATCGGCGGCGGCGGCGGCGCGACCTCGCAGGCCCAGAGTATTACAAAATACCCCCTCGTTTGGATCGTGATCCCTATATTTACATTTACCCCCTTAAAATGGATCGTGACTATTGATCGCGATCCAAATTGAGGGGTTCTATGCAAATAAATGGGTCGCGCGCGATCCAATATTTTGCAGCAAGCCCCCTGGTTTGGGCGTCCATCGCCATTGGCGCTCTCTTCCCCCGTCGGCTCCGCCCTCCGCCCGCACGCCGGCGCCGTCGGGTTCGCGAGGGCTCGTCCCACCCATTTCCGCTCAAGACCATTTCCGCTCAAGACCAGCAACTAGAAGCAACTAGAAGCTCGCGTTAGGCACGTGCGGACCGCTGCCCGAGGGCGATGCGATGCGAGCAGCCAGCCCCCACCCAGGTCGATGGCGTAGTGAACCTCCTCACCGTCCCCGTCGAGGACGACAGATCAATCTGGTTGTTGCCTAATGGACCGGCCTGCGAGACCTTGGCCAGCATGAGTCGTCTGTTCTAGTAGTAAGGTTATCTTGAAGAAAGGCAATTTAATCTGAATTTCGTCAGAAAAGTGTGCACCACTACTTAGCTAGTACTAGACGATGTCGTACCTGCACGGCTCGATTCTATGCTGGGTTTCTTGCCATTCATGGTAAGATATGTACCTGTGCCACCATGCACCTTCTAGCACGGCTCGTGCAACACTGCACTTCATACTGTTGAATTATTGGGCCTTTTATTAAGCCCATAATGGAGCAATAATTCTATTTAGTTTAGGCCCATAATTAGTGTATTAATGGTTTAGTCCCACATGGGATTCCTACCATAGATAGACTCGACTTATTAGGTGGATTTCCGGTTGATCCTCTAAAGAAGTTGAGAGAGGCTAGTAGTGAACCACACGCGCGCGCGCGCGCGCCGCCCGCCGCCGCCGAGCCGAGCCGAGGCGTGGCGTGGCCGCCTTTTCGCTACGAAGGAGTCACGCCTGTTCGTCCTTACGGAGGCGTCACGTCTGTTCATTCGAGGGGTCGCGTCTGTTCCGTTTCTATATATAGCGCCTTCCCGGGATCGATCGATTACTCTCGATCATACGCTCACTACTCGTTCCATCTTCCGCTCGCCGTTGCTGTCAAAGACATCTCCGTCCCGGACTTCTGCGCGCACAGAATCTGGGAGAGCAGGCCTCCGAAACCCCGTTCCGTAAGCGACATCTGCCGGGTGTGCGGGCGATCAGGTTTTTGGGGAGCGACATCGCGACTGCTCGATCGACTCGTGCGCGTTCTGCACTGCGTACAACGTCCTGCATCAACTTAGATCGACTACATCGAACAACTCAAGAACAATGGTTTTTGGGAATGGATCTTCCAGCGCCTCCGGCGCAGGATCTTCCGCTGGGTACGTTCTTGTCTTTCTGATCAATTTGTTCATCGTTTTTATCACCTTATTGAGGAATTTATGGATTAAATTAAGTAGAAAAATGCCTAATTTCTTAACAATCCAAAAACCTGATATTAGGCAATTTTCTGTTAGCGGTTTTGCTGCTGCACTGAAACCAAACGCTTTTGATGGGTCTTTCTATAAGAGGTGGCGTGCGCAGATGGTCATGTGGCTTACAGCAATGAACTGCCATCACGCCGCGAACGGTAGGCCAGAACAGTTCACTCCAGAGGAGGAGGAACGGTTCAATATGGCTGATAATCTGTTCAGAGGCGTCGTGATTAGCGCTCTTGCCGATAAGTATAAGGATTCATACATTACGTGCACTTTTGCGAAAGAACTATGGGATGCTCTGGACGCTAAGTTCGGTGTTTCTGATGCCGGTAGTGAGTTGTATATCATGGAGCAGTTTTTTGACTACAAGATGGTTGAGAACCGTTCTGTAGTTGAACAGGCTCATGAAATAAAAGCTATGGCAAAAGAACTCGAACATTTTCCATGTGTGTTGCCTGACAAGTTTGTGGCTGGCGGTATTATCGCTAAGTTGCCACCTACTTGGAGGGATTTTGCTACCCAACTGAAACATAAGACACAAGAGTTTAGCGTGTCTGAACTCATTGGGTCTCTTGATGTTGAGAAAAGGGCGAATGCAAAAGACACAAGTGGAAAGAGCGTAGGAGAACCTTCTAGTGCCAATATGGTGCGAAAGAATAACCCATCAAAGAAGAAGAAGAAGGGGGCTGAGAAGCCTAAGCAATCAACC
Organism: Eragrostis nindensis; assembly: GCA_012490785.1. Classification (NCBI taxonomy): domain Eukaryota; kingdom Viridiplantae; phylum Streptophyta; class Magnoliopsida; order Poales; family Poaceae; genus Eragrostis; species Eragrostis nindensis. The sequence continues at coordinate 77,574 of JAAXCT010002025.1, forward strand.
ACTTTTAAGAAGAAAAAGAACAAAGAAAGTGGCTGCTTTGTTTGCGGGAGCACTGAGCATTGGGCAAGTGCGTGCCCAGACCGCAAAGTGAAGCAGGAGAAGAAATCTGCAAACGTGGTCATTAGCGAGACTGGAGGGACTTCTGGGTACGGTAATTCTACACCCATTGTCCTTTCTGTCTGTCCAACACCTGAGTGGTGGATTGACACTGGGGCTAATGTACATGTGTGTGCTGATATCTCTTTGTTTTCTTCTTATCAGGCCGGAGTGACAGGAGACTTGTTGATGGGAAATGGGTCACATGCTCGTGTTCTTGGTGTTGGTACGGTCATTCTGAAGTTTACTTCGGGAAAGACGGTGCTATTGAAGCACGTGCAGCATGTCCCCTCAATCAAAAGAAATCTTGTTAGTGGCTCTCAATTGTGTCGAGATGGTTATAAAATAGTTCTTGAGTCTAATAAATGTATACTTTCTAAGTATGACACATTTGTTGGAAAAGGCTATGATTGCGGAGGCTTGTTCCGCTTTTCTTTACTTGACATTGGTTGTAATAAGGTTGTGAATAATATTCTTACTTCGAATGAGTCGAATGTTTGGCATTCACGACTTTGTCACATTAATTTTGGTTGTATGACACGGCTAGCAAAACTGAATTTAATCCCGAAATTTGACATGGTCAAAAATTCTAAGTGCCATGCTTGCGTGCAATCTAAGCAACCTCGCAAGCCTAACAAGGCTGCGGAGGCGAGGAACTTAGAGGCATTAGAACTTGTTCATTCCGATCTATGCGAGATGAATAGCGAATTGACTAGAGGTGATAAAAGATACTTCATGACTCTCATAGATGATTGTACTAGATATTGCTATGTGTATCTGCTGAAATTCAAAGATGAAGCTTTGCATTACTTTAAAATCTATAAAGCTGAAGTAGAAAACCAACTAGAGAGGAAGATTAAACGTTTAAGGTCTGATCGTGGTGGAGAATACTTTTCTAATGATTTTTCTGAATTCTGCGTGGAACATGGTATTATTCATGAGAGAACACCGCCTTACTCACCTCAATCCAATGGGATTGCTGAGAGAAAAACCGAACTCTAACTGATTTGGTTAACGCCATGTTAGAGACAGCGGGCCTTTCTAAGGAATGGTGGGGTGAGGCGATCTTGACAGCATGTCATGTCCTGAATAGAGTTCCCACAAAGGATAAAGAAATTACACCATTCGAGGAATGGCATAAGAAAAGATTAAATCTCTCATATTTGCGTACTTGGGGTTGTTTGGCCATGGTGAATGTGCCAATCAATAAGAAACGCAAACTTGGACCTAAAACTGTTGATTGTATCTTCCTGGGTTATGCTATGAACAGCGTGCGTTATAGATTTTTGGTAGTAAAATCTGGAGTACCTGACATGTTGGTCGGTACAATTTTGGAGTCCAGAGATGCTACATTCTTTGAGAGTGAATTTCCTTTCAAAAATGCACCTAGCACATCTAGTCATGAATCTACATTACCCTATGAGCATTTCATTCCGATAACACAAAATGAGGAACCCCCTGTGCACATTCCAGAGGAGGATGACAATCTAGTCACCCGTAAGGGTAAGAGACAGAGGACTGCAAAGTCTTTTGGAAATGACTTTATTGTGTACCTCGTAGATGACACTCCCAGAACCATTGAAGAGGCACTTTCATCTCCGGATGCTGACCTTTGGAAGGAAGAAATAAGGAGTGAAATAGATTCAATCATGTCTAATGGTACTTGGAAGCTGGTCGAGCGTCCTTACGGGTGCAAACCCATAGGATGCAAATGGATGTTCAAGAAAAAGCTTAGGCTGATGGTACGATTGAGAGGTACAAGGCAAGGCTTGTGGTGAAGGGATATTCACAGAAAGAGGGTGAAGATTATTTCGACACCTACTCACCTGTTGCTCGTTTGACCACGATTCGAGTATTACTTTCCCTGGCAGCCTCACATGATCTTCTCGTCCATCAGATGGACGTTAAGACAGCTTTCTTTCATAGAGAGTTAGACGAGGAGATCTATTTGGATCAGCCGGATGGGTTTGTAATAGATGGTCAAAAGAGTTTGGTGTGTAAGTTACTGAAATCCCTGTATGGCCTCAAACAAGCTCCTAGGCAATGGCACGAGAAGTTCGAAAGGACTTTGATATCGGCTGCTTTGTTGTGAATGAAGCCGACAAATGTGTATATTATCGGTATGGTGGGGGCGAGGGAGTCATCCTGTGTCTATATGTTGATGACATACTGATCTTTGGGACCAACCTTAATGTGATTAAGGAGGTCAAGGACTTTCTGTCCAACAACTTTGAGATGAAGGATTTGGAAGTAGCAGATGTTATTCTTAACATCAAGCTACAAAGAGAAGGCAATGGTGGGATTACTCTCTTGCAATCTCACTACGTGGAGAAGATCTTGAGTCGCTTTGGGTATAGCGATTGTCAATCTGCTCCCACGCCTTATGATCCTAGCGTGCTATTAAGGAAGAACCAAAGAATAGCAAGGGATCAATTGAGATATTCCCAAATCATTAGTTCGCTTATGTACCTGGCTAGTGCTACAAGACCTGATATCTCGTTTGCTGTGAGCAAACTGAGTCGGTTTGTGTCAAAACCGGGAGATGATCACTGGCGAGCTCTTTTGAGAGTAATGCGCTATCTGAAGGGTACTATGGGCTATGGCATTCACTATTCTGGGTACCCGAAAGTACTTGAGGGATATTGTGATGCAAACTGGATATCCGATGCTGATGAGATGTATGCCACAAGTGGATATGTGTTTCTACTTGGAGGTGGCGCTGTTTCCTGAAAGTCTTGCAAGCAGACCATCTTAACGAGGTCAACTATGGAAGCAGAACTTACAGCTTTGGATACCGCCGGCCTTGAGGCTGAATGGCTTCGTGATTTCCTTATGGATTTACCGATGGTTGAAAAACCAATACCGTCTATTTCCATGAACTGTGACAATCAGACGGTGATAGTCAAAGTGAACAGTTCAAAGGATAACATGAAATCCACAAGGCATGTGAAAAGGCGGCTGAAATCTGTCAGAAAATTGAGAAACTCCGGAGTTATGTCGTTGGACTACGTCCATACATCTAAAAATCTGGCAGATCAATTTACCAAGGGACTATCACGTAATATGATAAACAGTGCATCGAGTGAGGTGGGCTTGAGACCCACTTGATAGGCTGTCATAGTGGTAACATGTTCTATGTGATCGGAGATCCCGTGAAGTAGAATGGTGAAACAAACTAGTGACAGTTTGAGAGGAAAGACCCTTGACTGGTCTATCTCAGATGTACTTCTTTCCTAGAGAACTGTAAGGCAGGCTGGTTCATTAACCTTAATGTGTTCATAGTGGCTTATGAGAAGCAAAGATATCGTCCTACAGGATATCTTTAAAGAACACACCTATATGAGTTCGACTGCTAGTCACAGTCTATGAGATGGTGGGGATCTCTAGATACTCATGAATGGGCCAGAAGTATGACTTATATGCTTCAAACAGAGGGGATGCTTTTTGGCAACCTAGTATCGGTAAAGAACTTGGCAAAACCTCTTTCGCACAAAACTGACAATTCAAGGCATAGTCTATTGTTCAGTTGTGAATAAGGTGTAACCTTTGTTATAGATGGAAGTTCAACTTAACAGTCTCCATCGAAACACCGGTATATTAAACGAGAGGAAGATAAATTTGAATGCATTCCTTATGAGCTCTAGACTTGGTGGGGATTGTTGAATTGTTGGGCCTTTTATTAAGCCCATAATGGAGCAATAATTCTATTTAGTCTAGGCCCATAATTAGTGCATTAATGGTTTAGTCCCACATAGGATTCCTACCATAGATAGACTCGACTTATTAGGTGGATTTCCGGTTGATCCCCTAGAGAAGTTGAGAGAGGCTAGTAGTGAACCACACGCGCCGCCGCCGCCGAGCCGAGCCGTGGCGTGGCGTGGCGTGGCGTGGCTGGCTGGCGTACGGTGCGTGCGGGCGTGGCGTGGCGGGCGGGCGCGTCCGTCCGTCATGGAAGTTTTGATATATTAAAACGGTGCGTCCCATATGAATCGAAGCCTTTTCGCTACGAAGGAGTCACGCCTGTTCGTCCTTACGGAGGCGTCACGTCTGTTCGTTCGAAGGGGTCACGTCTGTTCATTCGAGGGGTCGCGTCTATTCCGTTTCTATATATAGCGCCTTCCGGGATCGATCGATTACTCTCGATCATACGCTCACTACTCGTTCCATCTTCCGTTCGCCGTTGCTGTCAAAGACATCTCCGTCCCGGACTTCTGCGCGCACAGAATCTGGGAGAGCAGGCCTCCGAAACCCCGTTCCGTAAGCGACGCGTTCTGCACTGCGTACAACGTCCTGCATCAACTTAGATCGACTACATCGAACAACTCAAGAACAATGGTTCTTGGGAATGGATCTTCCAGCGCCTCCGGCGCAGGATCTTCCGTTGGGTACGTTCTTGTCTTTCTGATCAATTTGTTCATCGTTTTTATCACCTTATTGAGGAATTTATGGATTAAATTAAGTAGAAAAATGCCTAATTTCTTAACACATACTCGGGCGTCAGCGAAGAGAGGCAGACTAATTTGCAGTTTGGACGGCAACTGAACATTGTTGACTCCAAAAAAGAAAAAGATAAAAACTTAGGCTAACTTGATTGCACCTTGACCTTGGATCACTTCTTGTGGCAGAATCCTCGCCGTGCCAGGAGACGAAATTAAAGCAATGAGAGCACTAGGGAGGGACGAGAAAGATTTCGCAACCCCACCCCATATGAACTGAAAAATGATTCCAGCTGACGGAGAGACTCGTTCGACGAAGCCTACGTAGTCCAGCCCTAGTACTAAAGAAAGGCTACTACATGTGCAGGTGTGTGAACTCAACCGCGAACTGAACACAGAACTGCGAGGAGAGGACGAGAAGAGGCCAAGACGGCACCGGAGAAGAGAGCCGTGCGCAACTGAATTGACTGCGACCCTGCAGAGGTTATAGTGGACAGATTCAGCACGCATTTGCCATGGGAATTAAGTTGATGATGACGATGTTGCAAACTGCCTGCAGGCGACTCCGGCGTCTACCCTTGAAGTCCCGTGCCTCTCCATGACAACCCAGCGACCACGGCGTCTGCATCACTTGCTTGCTTTCAGGCTACGTACGTACAATATTTTTCAGATAGATATATGATGCATCGCTTTGCTGCAAGAGGCAGTTTTCGAGTTTGGGCGGCACTCATTTCTTGGCTGGTAGACGAGTCACTGTAAACCAAGCGAGCAAGGAACTGAAGGGGTAAAAACAAGCAGGGGTGAGGAAACTGAAGGTTGTGTTTCTTTCAGTTTTGACAGGCTCTGCTTCCGCAAAGCGAGAAACTGAAACAAACATTCTGTTTGTGACGGTGGCTTTTGAACATGATTTTCTCAATTGTGAACATGATTTTTCCCAACTGTTGGATTAGGCTATGTACTAATACTAATAGTGTGTCTTGATCGAGTCTTCATATCTTGTTCGTTCGACCTTGAGACTAAGGAAACAGTGCCATCTCCAATTCTCCATTGAGCCGGTAGGACCTTTCTGTTTTGTTATATAGGTTATATATGGTGTTCTCCAGTATGCCATTTTAAGATCCTTATTATTATAATGAGCCTTTTTTTTTCCCCAGTATTGACACTCGTAGGCTTGTTTGATATGAATATCATAGTACTATGCTTTATTTCCTGCAGCAAACTAGTTTGACAATTTTTGATTAGGTAGCAACTGGAACTAATAGGCAATCGTTGTGAAGTATGTCCACGGAACTAATACGAACTATGAAGACAGCATATTCCTGAATATACTAGGTGAAGAAGATAGCTATTGATAATTAATACATGTTTCTGCAACACATAAGTCGATAATTTGGTTATCCAGTATACGTACTCTGATGCAAATAACACCCAGCACCTAGGTATATCGATCGGTGGACTGTCGAGCAGTAGAATTCATGATACGCAGTTGAACCTTGTGTCCACAGAGTTCAAATAAACAATCACAGCCTCCATCTAGAGCTCATCGAAAGGGGTCCTCACTGCTTCTTATATCTTCTTAACTCTCATCGGAATCATGACTCCAGTCTTCTCTGGAAGTACACTAGGAATCCCAGCGAGCAAATTCAACTGACAACTCGAAACTGCAACGACAATAATCTTTCTGGCACACATGCAAGAAAAAACATATAATTATCTGGTGTGAAATCCTTCTCTTTGTGAAAATCAAGGGTATAGATAATTTCATAACTTCAAAATTTATTAAATTCGTAAAGACATTGCAGTAGAAAGTGATAAAACTCCATTAAAAAAAGAAAGTGATAAAACTGCAACTAGAGACTTTAATCCACAGCATACATTTACCTTCTTTTTTTTTCCAAAACGAGGACGTCCGGTACTCTGTCAACTTGTTTTTTGTTTTGTTTGGCAAAACGTTCTTTCTTTTTTCTTCACAAACACAGGACATGCTTCGATTGGAATCAACGATAAATTGACTGGATAAGGGCATAGAGGTTCTTTTTGAGACCACGAGATCAAAGTAACCGCTTGTCCCTGACTGTTAATAGCTTCATGTACTTTCAGACCCCTGTTAGTGAAGTTCCTTGTACACTCTCTGATGCATATAACACCAAAGTCCCAGGTATGTGAAGACTTGAGCTCGTGTTGCAGAGTTGGAGCTTTGTGCCCGTTGAATATGATCAAATAAACAATCACAGCCTCGATCTAGAGCTCATGGAACGAGGGTACTCGCTGCTTTTGATAATATCGACGATCCTCTTCTTAATGTCCATCAGAATCCTGACACCAGCACTCTAGAAGTGTACTTGGAATCCCAATGAGCAAATATGATGGTCAACTGAACATATCAATGAACAGCTGGCACACTAGTTAGCAATTACATACTTTTTGTTTGTTGCCTTCGAGGGATTAAGCAACCCTCTGCCTTTTGGATCTAACAAATACCTTCAATTTGTTCTTTTCATGAACTTCAATTCGTGTGACTGAAGCCAAGCACACTATTCTAGGTAAAGAAGCAGTTTTCCTTCAGGAACAGTTTATTTGCTTTAGACAGCTACTCCTGCATGGTTTCTCTGCATTCACAGAAGGGAGAGTTAATGACAGTTCTGTTTCAATGCAAGTAAATTTGAAACTCTGTTTATACAAAATAGCTATTATATATCTTTCCCAAAAAAAAAGCTATTATATATATAATTGTACAACTAGAATTCTATCTGCAGAATCTTTCTTTCGTTTTCTTGTGTAAATATATGTTCAAGAATCCTATCGTGGATTAAAAGCAGATTTATTATCAACACAACAATATACTTCAGATCATAATCAAGTGTATCAGGTACGTAATTTTGTTCCTCGCAAAATAAATAGGTAGTACAATGTAGTTTTGTACCACGAAAAATGCGTAATCTAGATAGAATTGTAATAAAAATGATGGTTGTATAGTCAGATTTGAATTGCGCGATATATTTGTTATATGAACATCCTTCACCCTAGTGATCTATCAATCACATAAACAACTGAAAGACACCCAGGTGGAACGGTGCTTTCTTATACTATTACACTAAGGTGCATGGGAAGATTCTACTGTACAGTGGGGGTAGTTTATAAGTGCATCAGCTTATATCAATGCAAGCAGCGACAGAACCTTATTACCAGCGGTACTTAAGTTGACTCTAACGACCGTGTGCCCAATGTCAAATTGAATTGTGCCACGACAGAGTAGTACCGGGCACTGGGGCTTAGCTCAGGCCTTAACCCTCCACTAATCCCTACGAATATAAAAACCAGAGGCAGCTAGAGACACCTGGGGCGTGGACATCCACCATCCAGCAATGGCGTGGACTCACTACCCCAAGCACGCTCTCTACTCGCTCCTCATCCTCGGCTCATGGTTCTTCACCTGCCTCCTCCATTTCCGGTCCTTCCACCTCTTCAGCAGCGGCGGCGGCGGTGGCGGCTTCGTCGCCTTCGTCGTCCTCCCATTCTCCCTCAACTCGAGCTTGGATGCCCATGGCATTGCTGATGACCGGCGGCCATCGCGTTCGTGCGACGGGCGGTACGTGTACATGGTGGATCTGCCGCCGCGGTTCGATTTTCTCCGGGAATGCGTGGATGGCTCGCCGTCGTTCGAGAACCGGTACAGCAGGTGCTTCCACATGTCCAATGCCGGGATCGGCCCGGAGCTCAACAGCAGCGACGGCGATGCCGGCATCGTCCCCGCCACAGGATGGTGAGTAAGTTTGTGAGAGGACAGAGGAGTTTGATTGATTGACGCTTTATTATTTACATGAGCTGCAATTAATTTGTACGTCAGGTACGCCACGAACCAGTACGCGTTGGAGGTGATCTTTCACCACCGGATGCGGCAGTACCAGTGCCTGACGGACGACCCGTCGGTGGCGACGGCGGTGTACGTTCCGTACTACCCGGCGATGGAGCTGCACCCGCACATGTGCGGGTTCAACAGCTCGGTGCGGAACGGGGCGGCGACGGAGCTCCTGCGGTGGCTGTCGTCGCGGCCAGCGTGGGCGGCGCTGGGCGGGCGCGACCACTTCATGGTGGCGTCCAAGACGTCGTGGGTGTTCCGCGCCGTCGGCGGCGACGACCTGGGCTGCGGCAACAGCCTCCTGGAGCGGCCGGAGTCGCGCAACATGACGGTGCTCACCTACGAGACCAACATCTGGGTGGACCCGCGCTGGGACTTCGCCGTGCCGTACCCGAGCTACTTCCACCCGTCGTCCGCCGCCGAGGTGGCCGCGTGGCAGGCGCGCGTGCGCGCCGCGCCGCGCCCGTGGCTCTACGCCTTCGCCGGCGCGCGCCGCCCCAACGGGACGCTGCCCATCCGCGACCGCATCTTCGACGCCTGCGACGCGCCAGGCCGCCGCCGGTGCGGGCTGCTCGACTGCAACGGCGGCTGCGTGTCGCCGCGGAAGGTGGTGTCCCTCTTCGCCTCCGCGCGCTTCTGCCTGCAACCGCCCGGCGACTCCTACATGCGCCGCTCCGCCGTCGACGCCCTCATCGCCGGCTGCATCCCCGTCTTCTTCCGCCCGGGCTCCACCTTCGAGAAGCAGTACATCTGGCACGAGCCGGACCCGAGCGGCGAACGCCGCCGCCCGTACTACGTGCTCATCGACCAGTTCGACATCGTCGCGGGGAAGGTGGACATCGAGGAGACGCTGAGCGGGTACACGGACGACGAGGTGGCCGCCATGAGAGAGGAGGTGATCAAGATGATCCCCAGGTTCGTGTACAAGGACCCCAGGGTCACGTTTGAGGGGGACATGAAGGACGGTTTTGACATCGCCATGGACGCATTGATGGCAAGGATGAGGAGGATCAAGAATGGTGAGGCTATGGGATGGAAAAGCGATGATGATGATGATGCTGTCCTTGCCAATGGCCCGTACTAACATTTAGCCAAATTTTGTTCGACTTCGTGTGTGTTGGTACATGGTGGTACCGGGATATAATTTTTTGTTTCCTATTTGTATGTGCGTGTGTGTTAATTGCAGTGTCATGATATATATAAATAAAAAGGGAATTAAATAGATCAGAGAATATGGTCGACCGCTGTCTACTTTTTCCCTGTATAGTTTGCGACATCCATATACATATTTACTAAGAGGTGGTTCATGCATGTTGCACGGCTAGACATGATTATAATTTACTTGTAATGTTTAGTGTGACATCACTTTCTTCGTGCATACTCCCTCCCTGTTTATATTTGCACAAATTTTTTTTTTATTTGCCATCGGAAATTATACTCTTCTTTATTTGCCATCAAAATTTGCACTTCTTTTATTTGCCATCGGATCTAATTTTACTTCTCTTATTTGCCACTCCAATCACTTTAGTTGTTAGATTATTGTGCTTTCATCACTGCATTATTTGTGCAATAGTAGTACAATGGATTCGTATTAGTGTATATTATATGCAAAGAAAAATTTAAAAAAATTCAGATGAAAATTGGAGGCAATATTTTGTTTTAACTCAAAATTTGAAAACCTGTTTTTTGGCATAGAGTACACATTGACAGGAACCTTTTTTCATCGCTACAATGTGACATGATCAAAATTTTCTATGAACTGAAGTGATTGGTGATTAGTGTATGGCTGGCCCAAAACTCTACTTTTTTTACCAAATCGGATTTGCACATTTTCTTCCTTTAACGAAGATGCTATACGTTAGTCAGCTATTTTCTTATCGCGCTTCACTCAAATTTCCTGGCCAACGCGACACGTCGCGGGTGAGATTGGGGGGATTATTTCTGCGCGCGATCGTTGTCGTGGGCTGGTATTCTTTAGTTTTGTTGGCCCAATCCAATTTTCATACGATTGGGCGACCCGGTTTTTCCCCGAAGCCAAGCGGTACCGGGTCTTGGAATTTTTTGCTGTACCCAGTCATTCGCCAAATGTCTATATTACTAGCAAAGTACCCTTACGTTGCAACGGGAGAAACAAATCACAAAACTATTATTCTTGTAGCTATAAATGATCCAGCAGGATTCTATATATATAGATATCAAAAAAGATTGTCTTCTCTACCTTTTTTTCTGCATAAACACAAAAGGCACGAAGTTTGAAAGAAAACCCCAAGATTCCTACTTCTATGTCTCAATTTAAATATTCAATAAAGTCATGGAATCTAGCATCAATATGTACTTATGCATCGTGATATAAACTTGACTGAACATTAAACTGAAATCAACTATCAACTATCTGGAGGGCGTAGAGTTTTTGATAGTAGTAATAGACGCCAAGCAAGGAACGAACACGTGCTATCTCAACGTTACAGCAAGTTGTATATTGTTGTCCAAACAAGATAGGAAGAAAGGTGTATGTAGCTCACTGGTTGGGCTCCCACATGCCGATTTTTGGGTCTGCCTTCTTTGGACCGTAGGATGTTGCCGTACGCAGCCCCGAGCCGCTCGATCTGTGTCATCTGCCACCGTGCGTCCGCCTCTGCGTGGGTTGTTTGATTTTTCGTTTCGTCCCTCTGCCTGCCTTTGAGTTTGGCTCTGCATTGACTTTGTTTCCGTAATGTAACTGATTCGGTGTTCTTTGGCCCATCTGCCTCCCCGAATCGCACGACGCCGTTTCTTTCTTCTTTCCCACAAGCCATAACCGATCGTTCTCCATGATTCCGGCCTCCGAAAATAATTCTTTCCTTCTTTGTGTTCCCTGCGTCACGTGAGCTCCTCCACCGGATCGGATCATGATTTGATGAAGGAGCCGCGCAAGGTTGTCGTCGTCGTCGTCCTCGTCCTCGACCTATTGCCGCAGCTGATGATGTCCTCCGTACCGCCGGCCTGCACTCCTCGGCTCATCTGAGGACTTCCGCCATGCTGTTAGTCTCCACTCCTCGGATCTTGGCCGGTGGGGGTTGCGAACTTATGGTGGATACCAGATGACCAGACATGCAGACGAGTCGAGATGGATGAAAACGACAGCAATGACATCAACTTCCTCCTGCATTGGTTTGGACTACTGCCATCAGATGGTTAATAGGAGTTTGGTGGAGTGCACCTGTGCCAGGAGGTGCGGATTGCGGAGGACCATGACGAGGAGTGATGCAAGGAGGAGGAGGAAGTCGGCACGCTGGCCTGTCCGCTATGAGTTCGGACGCGCCTCGCCGAGCTCTGCCGCGGCGAGTACCCTGAGTGGGCGCACCGCTCGCTCAGGCTCATGGCTGAGGTCGCCATGGTCGGCGCAGGCATCCAGCAGGACATTGGAAGCACCGTCGCCATCAAGATCGTCAGCTAAAGGGCTAAAGTGGTACCTGCAGCTCCGGTCCTGCGTTGTCATCACCGCCCTGGATCGGTAGTCCGGATTGATCTTTGTATGCTCATGTTCATCACCGCCCTGCCATTGCTGGTGTCGCGGGCATCCTTGATGCTTCTCAATGCCCCAGGTCTCTAATCATCACAATCACTAACCGTACTGCTTTTACCTCCGTTATTGATTGAAAAAAACTCCCATCTGCCGATTTCTCTACAGATTCAGCCAGTGGCGGAGCCAGCCGTGAACCATAGGGGGGGGGGGGGGGGGGGGGCATGAACAGCAGCGAAGGTTAGTCGATGCTGACGGCCGGAGCACATGAAAACTGATGGCGTACTTTTTGAAGCCCGCGCTGTTGCAGGGCACACCAAGGCCGGACATGGGAGGAGTCTAGACTCGGAAGCACGAGCAGCACAACGTGTAGGTGAGCAGCACGAGGAGCAAGTATAGTGCAAAGGGATGAGCCGTGCAGTGGCAGCCTGTACATGTGACGAGCTGGTCTTCATCGCGGACTACCTCACGTCGCAACTGCATGCATTAGGGTGGGGGTTGGGCGGTAGCCACTACTCGCCAGTCCAATTGGTGATTTTTGAGGTTGAATCAAATCAATCGATGGATTTAGGAATTGTTAGATTATTTTTAGCACAATGTGGGAATTGTTAGATTTTTTTTTTGAGATTACACAGTACAACTCAGACACTCATAACACGCACACACTCACCCCTATGAACACACGTACGCAAACCCTACCCCTATGAGCATCTTCGAAGACTGAGCTGGCAAATCTAGAGATACGAAGTCACTACTGGCGCCTCGCTGTTGACGGGAACGTCGTCTATCACTGAAAGCACAAATGCCGATAAATCCTTGAAAATTCGCTCCCACGGGGAGTCGAACCCAGGACCTGAGAGGTGTTACTCGAATGCCTTAACCACTAGGCCAAGACCCCTTTCACATGTGGGAATTGTTAGATGAAGAGCACAACCTGTTATAGTGAATTATTTGTTCCTATAATTATCAATTGTGAGAATATAATCATTTTGCAAAGCAGCCAGCCGAACAGGCTGAATTATTTGTTCTGCCAAACAGGTTATGTGTTTTTTAAACATTGCTTTATCAGTTAGCTTTCCAAAATGCTTGGTGAAAAATGAAATTGGTTGGTCAAATAGTAGTTTCTGTGGATAACAGGCTAGCAATAGTTTTCTTCACTATATTTTAGCTAGCTTAAATAAATTTTAGGATTGCATCAGCAGCTTAAGTGGCTTTGTTGGGACATGACGTATGCGTCAGTATGAGGAGATACAAATCATAGCTAATACCAGCATGTTGGTGATAAAAATTGCAGACAATGGAGTGTTTAGATGAAGATGATTTACTGGGAAGAATTTTAAGTTAGAAGGACCTGGCGGGTCCCTAGGGACTGGCAAGAACTATGAGAAGAAGGGAAAGTCGGGTACAAGGCGCGCATTTAATCAATGGTGAAGTGATAGGTCTATGGCCTTTGAAAAATAACAGGATGCGACCGAGAGAAGTACTGCTAGTATGCTGGAATGAAGTTTCTAGATTACAATCGTGTGTTCACTTATGTTTATTGGAACAGACCGAAGTTTTAATTTTTCACTGCATGTGCTATGAAATTATTTCAGTGCTATTATTTTGTTATTTATATATGCATGGACATGTTTTCTTTGCTATCATTTACATTTGCTTCACTCACCGTCAGTGTTATCTGGTATAACTTTTCAATCCCGTGGCAACGTACGGGCAAATAACTAGTTAAACAAAAGTCCAAACAACAGGCTCATCCAAAGAACGCATGCAGGGAAAGAAGAAAGTAAAACAATCACAAAAACAACAGCAAAGGGAAAAATCGTTTTCCCAAGACCATCCAGCCCACGAGGCCCAACCCTCTCTCCTACCCCCCGGACTGAACAAAGCCTAACGGCCCTAACCTCTAGCCAGTAAGGCCCATGCGTGGCCCAACTTGCGAGTTTGCGACAAAGCCCAAAGTTGATGTTCTTCTACCTCACGACAGCATCATTCCAGAAGAAAAACAAGACGCCATTAGAGAGAATTGGAGCTCGCGGATCGACCAGATTAAAGCACACCAATGCCGACGAGCAAAACGGATTCAAAATCGTGTCCACCTTGGTTTCCCCTCCAGAAATCTCTAAACCACACACAAATCCGAAAATCCGAAATCGAGTTGAACTTCAAAACGAATTTGAGTTCGACTAAGAATCGGTAGAGGGGGTCTGAATCTGAAATTTGAGGGTGAAAGATCCGGCTGACGACCTCTTTAAGACTTATTAAGTAGTAGAGATTTCCAAGACCTAGTGAAGCATAGCGCAGATAAGGTATGTGAGTTGTGTTCTCCGCTGCCTTTCCCCTCTTCAAATTTTAGCAATTGGGAATGATTCCTTAGCGATTTTTCGTTTTTTGCTCGTTCTATATTGGTTCATTTGTTGGCGTCCATATCGTGGAGGTAATTATGGTAATTTTTGTGGATGATTCATTGGTTCTGGGGGGATGCAGTAGCGATTTGAGATGTATCCAGAATCCAGGGTGATTTAGCGTCATTCCTGTGTTCTGCTATCTAGTTTGACTGATTACAGGTCATACTGATTCATGCTATCTAGCAGATGATACGGGTAAATTCAAACACACATATGAGGTGAATTCAATCGAATTCACTAAACTGTTTTTGAGAATGTGTCATACAAGCCTAGTGGCTATCATTGTTTATTTCCTTTCATTTTCAGTCTTGTTTTCTTGAAGGTGAATTTTTCAGTCTTCTGCTGTAACTTCAATGCTTGATTATATATTGTTTAGCTTGTCAGAACGATATTGAATTGGTTCGACCTGTTTGATGCCTGGGGCTCGAGTTCATACCATCGGAGAATTTCAGGTCAGTGTCTGTGATGCAAGATGTGGGATCTGTCATGACCAACAAGTACAGCGAGGGGTACGCCCATGTGCAAGATATTATGGTGGAGACAAGTATGTTCCTGCGCTTTCAGTTTGCCTTTTTTTTTTGGCGAGTAGTTTCCCTTTTGTTTCCTCAGAAGAAGCATGTTTGATTGAGTAACCTGTAAAAATTAGTTTTAGTTATCAGTTTGCTGGAGTTGTTAGATGTGCACACATCCTACACAACCACCTCAATTTTTTTCAGTCTTCAGTTTTGACCGGAGCTTCATTAAATTTTCACTTCACACTGTCATAAAAACTTGATAGCGTGTGGCTGTGCAGTGTCGTTTTCATTCAGCTCTGTTTTGTTGCCATAAAAGCAGAGAAGCAATATAAAAATTGACTTTTTGCGATTCTAAAGTATTGGATATTCAGATAAATGAGAAATTCTATGGTGCTAATTCAGCCCACAAATTGGCAAATGACAGATAATCAATGAAATATCAAAGTGTCTAATTCAGCCTATAGCGCAATATCAGGGTATCTAATTCAGTCTATATCATGGGAAATCAGCTAATTATTGGACCATAACTGTAGGTGTCTTGTAGTATGAAGTCATATCAGGCTCTTCTCTGAACTTTGCCGAATCATCTTCACTGTTCCCATTTTGCTGAAGAAGCAGCCAGGTAATTGCAACACAGACAGCCATTTCATCATCGAAAGAAAAATCATATTGTTTTCAGCTTATTGCAATTTGGTTTGCAGTAGTAAAGTAATGTCAGCAAGGTTAATATACTGCTTACCAAATTGGCTTCATAATGCTTTTTTTTTTTGAACAGAACTACAGCAAGGAGGCCCCTACTGTGTAGATTTTATTGCATATGAAAAAGAAAAAAAAAATGCACACACTTGTGAATCATGGGAGCCAGAGAAGATTCAGGGAATGCATTCGTTTTTCATTGGTATTGCTCAGTTTCAGAGATACATTTGGACATGGGGATTTACTCTACTCTATATTTGACCTCAGTATTGATTCGACTCTACTTGCACACACTTGTGAATCATGGGAGCCACAGAAGATTCAGGGATTAGTGGAATTATGGAGAGGCAAAGCTCCAAAAAAAAGTTAATAGAAGAACACAACGAAGTACAGGGAGTGAGCAACATTCAGATACATATTTGTACCCTTTTTTTGGTTTTAGCATGACCATGCTCTTCTTCAATTGAGTTTGTATGTCTTCTTCGTTTTCCCTTCTCCTTGATTCTCATCTTCTCTCTTCGTCTTGTTTCTTGCTTCTACTACAAGTGTCATTCTCTTCTCCCCTGTCCAGGCGTTCTGTTTGTGTTTGATCTACAGGTGGCGGTAGCACAGCTGAACCCGGTAGCGTGAGTCCCTGCACTGGTCGTAAATTTGAGTGTTCCCGTTTCCAATTTCACTCAGTTTTCCGAGTTTGGTTTATTTCTCAAAAATCGAGTGAAACCATAATGAAAACCAGTCAAATGGCTGGGAAACGGATCTGATGACGTGTTTGCTCCTCATAGGCCACAAAAATTGGCTGAACCCAAATGAAAAATTAGCTATGCGATGACGTGGTTTGAAGATTTTAGTTAACCATGTAAACAAGACGGTTGTCTGCCCTCTGCAGGGCTCGAGCTTCAAGTTAGTATAGGTCCAGTCAACAATGACGAGGAGGAGCGCGAAGCACGCCGGGACGGCGAGCGAGAGGAGGCGCCTGCCGGCCCGGAAGACCGCCGACTGACGCGAGCTCGCAGCCATGGCGTTGTCGCCGAACAGCCTCCACTCTCCTGCCGCTGGCCAGCCGCCGAAGAAGGAACGCGATCTGCTGCTGCAGCGGCGGCGTCATCGTTGTTTTCCTCATCAGTCATCATCATCGATCGCCTCCAATCGCCTTCGACGCTGAATCATTGGCGAGATGATTGGTTTCCATTCCTGGCCAAGAAAGAATGCTTTCAATCCACAAACGCTCTGACGCGGCCGCAGGGCAGCTTCCCCGTCGCCCTGTACCGATCCGAGAGCCCTCACCATTGTACGTCGTCCGCTTGCCCTCGCCATCAAGGAAGGAGGTGGGCATGAACGTATTAGCTCAGGTCATAATCCTCCACTAATCCCTACACGAATATAAAAACCAGAGCTAGCTAGAGCCACCCGGGGCGTGATGGACATCTAGCAATGGCTTGGACTCACTACCCCAAGCACACACTCTCTACTCGCTCCTCATCCTCGGCTCATGGTTCTTCGCCTGCCTCCTCCATTTCCGGTCCTTCCACCTGTTCAGCGGCGGCGGCGGCCACTTCGTCGCCTTCGTCATCTTCCCAATCTCCCTCAACTCGAGCTTGAATGCCCATGGCATTGCTGATGATCGGCGGCCATCGTCTTCGTGCGACGGAAGGTACGTGTACATGGTGGATCTGCCGCCGCAGTTCGATTTTCTTCGGGAATGCGTTGCTGGCTCGCCGTCGTTCAAGAACCGGTACAGCAGGTGCTTCCACATGTCCAATGCTGGGATCGGCCCGGAGCTCAACAGCAGCGACGGCGATGCCGGTATCGTCCCCGCAACCGGATGGTCAGTGAGCACACGCATCATCGCATTGTTATTAATTCGAGAGATTAGTGGCTGTTTTGAGTAAGCTCGTGAGACGTGTTTGGTGCTATATATACATGAGCTGCAATTTGGTGGCAGGTACGACACGAACCAGTACGCGCTGGAGGTGATCTTCCACCACCGGATGCGGCAGTACGAGTGCCTGACCGACGACCCGGCGGCGGCGACGGCGGTGTACGTTCCATACTACGCGGCGACGGAGCTGCACGCGCACATATGCGGGTTCAACCACTCGTTGCGGAACGAGGCGGCGACGGAGCTCCTGCGGTGGCTGTCGTCGCGGCCGGCGTGGGCGGCGCTGGGCGGGCGCGACCACTTCATGTTGGCGTCCAAGACGTCGTGGATGTTCCGCTCCGTCGGCGGCGACGGCCTGCTCTGCGGCAACAGCCTCCTGGAGCGGCCGGAGACCCGCAACATGACGGTGCTCACCTACGAGACCAACACCTGGGTGGACCCGCACGCGCGCAGGGACTTCGATGTGCCGTACCCGAGCTACTTCCACCCGTCGTCCGCCGCCGAGGTGGCAGCGTGGCAGGCGCGCGTGCGCGCCGCGCCGCGGCCGTGGCTGTACGCCTTCGCCGGCGCGCGCCGCCGCAACGGGACTCTGGTCATCCGCGACCGCATCTTCGACGCCTGCGACGCTGGCCGCGGCCGCTGCGGGCTGCTCGACTGCAACGGCGGCTGCGCGTCGCCGCGGAAGGTGGTCGCTCTCTTCGCCTCCGCGCGATTCTGCCTGCAGCCGCCCGGCGACTCCTACATGCGCCGCTCCGCCGTCGACGCCCTCATCGCCGGCTGCATCCCCGTCTTCTTCCGCCCCGCCTCCACCTTCGAGAAGCAGTACATCTGGCACGAGCCGGACCCGAGCGGCGAACGCCGCCGCCCGTACTACGTGCTCATCAACCAGTTCGACATCGTTGCCGGGGGGGTGGACATCGAGGAGACGCTGAGCGGGTACACGGACGACGAGGTGACCGCGATGAGAGAGGAGGTGATCAAGATGATCCCCAGGTTCGTGTACAAGGACCCCAGGGTCAGGTTTGAGGGGACATGAAGGATGGTTTCGACATCGCCATGGACATTGATAGCAAGGATGAGGAGGATCAAGAACGGTGAGGATATGGGATGGAAAAGCCATGATGATGCCAATGGCTCGTGACATTTAGCCAAATTTTGTTCGACTTGTGTGTGTGTCGGTACATGGTAGTACTGGGATATAATTTTTGGTTTCCTATTTGTATGTGTGTGTGGTGTTAGTTACGGAGTGATGGTATATATAGGAAAGGGAACTAAATAAATCACAAAGAATATGCTGGACCGCTGGCTACTTCTTTCCTCTATGTGTAGTTTGCGATATCCATATAGTACATATTTATTAGGAGGTGGCCCGCGCATATTGCGCAGCCAGACAGATTATACTCCGTAATTTTTTTATAGTGTGACATCACTTATTTCGTGCATACTTCCTCCCGGTTTATGTTTGAGCAATTTTTTTATCTGTCATCGGAAATTATACTCTTCTCTTATTTGCCATCGAAATTTTGCACTTCTTTTATTTGCCATCAGATTTCATTTTTTATCTGCCACTTTAGTTGTTAGATTGTTGTGCTTTCATCGCTCCATTATTTATGCAGCAGTAGCTGAATGGATTCGTATCAGTGTATATATATGTGAATATTGGAGGCAATATTCTGTTTTAACTCAAAATTTAAACTTTTTGTGGCATAAAGTACACATTGAGACGAACCTTTTTTCATGGCTACATTGTGACAGGAACAAAATTTCTATGAACTAAAGTGATTGGAGTGAGTCGAGTGACAGATAAGATAAGTGAATTTTCATCCGATGGCAAATAAGAGAAGTGCAAAATTTGATGGCAAATAAGAGAAGTGCAAAATTTCGATGACAAATAAGAGAAGAGTATAATTTCCGATGGCAAATAAGAAATTCGCTCTTTATATTTTCTAAAGTTTATGATATTGGTACGGTCTCTAAAACATAACTTTGATTAACACTTTTTGTTATAAAATATTTTTAAAATAGAGTTAAATTGTATTTTTATAAAATCATATTCAATACGAATCTGTTCCGGCGTGTCGCGCTCAGGCGGCGGGCTAGGGTTTGGGTCGCCGCCCGAGTCACCCACACGGGGACTCCTTGCCGAGCGGTCGTCATATGGGCTTTTTCCTTGTATGACGTTGATTTGCACTCCTCAGTGCACCTGGTAGTCGAGGCCCCACTTGGATTGAATCGGCATTCTTGACGATCATCTTCTTCCCCGTTGCTTTGGAGAACAAGATATACATATGATGCAATGCCCATGCAAGGTGCATGTATGTCGCTCTGTCTGCAGAAATATGTATCCCCTAAAGTCCAAAGTAAGCTTCTCAACCAAGTGCATGCGCACAACACCCCAAGGGCACCCGTTGCTGTGGGCATGCACTCGATGTGACGAGATAGCATCACATGCATCGAGTGGATCGCAATCAATAGAGTTCTCGGCACCTGTTTCCTTGCATGCGGTTCTTCGCTTCATCTTGAACCGTTTCTATTTGAATCATCCCTAGTGGCCTCCTCACAAAGCCGCTTGACATGCTCTTCGTATGAATATCCTCATGGCCGACTCTTTCCTAGTGCCCCTTCTCTACGTGAGGCTACCTCGTTCGATGGACCCTCCTCTGACTCGTCTGCCTGTATTCTTAGCTATTCAACAGCAGGCGCGACCGCCATCACCGCTAAGCAGCGGTGGTGCTGCTGGGGCGCCGGCGGCTATTCTTGCTTGAAGACAACGTGCTGGTAGCTGTACTTGCTGGAATGAAGAAGCCAATTTCCTTGCGCATGAGCATCTGGCGAGGGTAGGTGAACTTGCAGTGGCGAGTTTCACACCGATCAAGCCTCATGTCCATTGTGTCGAGGACAGGCTGGGCACGAGGTTTTGGGCTGGCAATGGTGATTCGGAAAGTGAGGAGGAGGAATCAGACACAGAGATGATTCCCACTCCAGACTTCGTCCGGCAAGCATGTGAGTTGGGATTCACCGTTCCGGAATTAATCCAGGCGGACAATGAGATGGAGATTTCGCCAACAAGTAGAAAGCCCATCGTCAAGGATGGATCGCTGGCAGCCAGGATCATCGACGCTATGGTTCAGAACAGGTCGAAGAGTCCGAGGCCGGTGTGTCAACCATGGCGGGGTCCTTTGCCACCACCGCGACGATCACCAATGCGAACATTCGGGGATGCGTTGGCCAAGGCTAAGGTATGTTCTGCGTCAGCGTCTCCTACTCGTTCTTCTTTTCAATCACCAACCATGTCTGCCATCTATCGCCGGCGATTGCCGGAGATGGGGACGCCGTCATTAATGCGATCCGAGACTTTTGGATCGAAGAGCTCAATGGTGAGTTCAAAATTTGAAACAAAACGGGCCTCGGGGGCAGCAGATGGCCCATCCGAACCGAGAATTATGCCGCAGCGTCCGGGTCGTCAGATATTGAATTTGGGCCCAGATGTGCCGTACCGTCCAACCCAAGGACTGGTGGCACTTTTTGCTAGAACTGGCACGGGTGGCAAAACACCTAGGGCTCCACATTCCAGATCACGACTCTCTGCCGCCGCCTCGTACGTTCACGTCGCAAGGCGAAACATGGAGAACGGCGGTGGGAATGGCGGTGCGAATGGGAACCAGCAGCGTGGAGGGGCGCCTAACCCGCGGCACTGGCCGCGGCCTGGGTCAAGCCGGGATGGTAGGCCGGGGTGGATTTTCAACCAACCGGCCATGGGTTTCCACCCCGGGTATGGAGGAGGTCGAGGCTACACCGGCCATGGCGGCGGTCGATATCACGGCGATCGTGACCGCGGGCGCCGTGGTGGATTTGGTGGACGCAACAGAGGAGGACCTGGTGGTCGCCGCGGCAGGGGTAACCCTGCCGGGGGTGGACATCAGATCAACACACAAGGCAATCGGAGCGCGCAGGATCAGGCAATCAACTTGCAGGCAGAAGGACTGACCACGGTCACGCTACCGGCGCATGCTGCGGCATTGTTACAGAAGGCTCTTGCGTCTTTGCAAGGTGTTGTTCCTCCTACCGAGGAGGCTACGGCGCCGAAGAAAGATCAAGCCAAGGACGGTAAAACTTCAACTCTTGTGCCAATTGACAAATTGTCCAAATCAACTCCCTCGACTGACCCGCCTGAATCATCTGCCCAAGCGGCAAAACGCGAAAACAGTGGCAAAGCGCCGTACTGCTATCGCTGTCTCACAAAGGGTCATGTTCGAGAAGATTGTACTGAGGAGAAGTATTGTGCCATATGCGATAGCGTTGACCACTTTACTCACAGATGCCCTATTTATAGAGGTGAAAAGCTCGCTGCTGTTCCATGTGGCTACGCAGTGGAAGGGCTGGGATTTTATTATATCCCTAATACGGTGACTCAACAACAAAGAAGCGACTCAAGAACAGCTCTAATTAGGGTCACTGACGGTGTTCTTACGATTCCAAATGTGGTATCCGAATTAGAAAGACTCATTCCAGGAAAATGGACATGGAACGTTGAAAGTAATGGGACAACACGTTTAAGACTTTGTTCCCATCAACAGCTGAATTGAGGCGCATGACTGAATGGGGAGTTGTCCAGACAAAATTCCAAAATGCAAAACTTCAGATTGAAGAGCGTGCTATGGGTGACAGGGTGAAGATGGTTATGCCACGAATTTGGGTACAGTTTGATGGATTACCCAAAGAATTAATGGACTTTCTAATCATATGGGCAATTGGCTCTATTTTGGGGGTCACCAAAGATGTTGACATGATGTTTACCAGGAAGCATGGCATCTGCCGTATGCAGGTTCTGGTGATTGATCCTAATCTTATTCCTCAGTTGTTGACGTAGTGATTGGCGACAATCTCTATGAACTGCAGTTCATGGTTGAGGAAATTGGTAACAGCGACAACCCAGCACCCATGGACACAGATTATGGAATGATGGTAAGGGCAATGAAGAAAATGGCATGGGGGACAATGATACAACACCTGAGGCAAGATCAGGCGAAGGAAATGAAAAGAAAGACAAGAAAAAGACGAGCAGCAGTAGCACAGGTGGCAAAACTGGGACAGGGGCGACCCAACATGGGTTTGCTGCTGTTGCGGACGCCCTACAGGCGACGCAGGTGACCAAGCGCCCGGTGTATCACATTGTTGTGCCGGGGCTTGGTAGTGGTGTTTCCGCAGCTCAGGTCGCGGGAGATTTAATGTCGGTCAACGATGCAAAGGTGGTTTTGCGGCTGCTAATGTGAGGCCGATGCTAAATTGGCCCGTGCCCTATACTGCGAACTGGAGCAGCGCGCCGGCGTCGCAAGCTGTGACATGAAGCAACAGCACACCAAGCAGTCCTGTGTGATCGAATCACTAGAGGGCCAAACAGAGGCAGTGCTGCCTGTGAGTACTGAAGCTGTAGCACCAATGGAGGCGGATATGGTGTCTGGTCCAAAGGCTGCTACCAGCGAGGAGTCCATCCTGAACAGCGAGGAGTTGGAGCAGGAATTTGAGCGCATAAAAGGAGAGGATGAGGTCGAGAGCAATAAGGTCTCTGCGGAGGTCTCTGTGGAGGCTTTGGCAGCCATTCCGGAGGCCTCACCCATCCATTCTGCATCTCGCAAGAGCAAGCGCAGGGCTAGCACGGTGGACGACGTGAGTCAGGACCGTGCTGAGAAGTTCAAGGCGACTAAAAATGAAGGTGACAAATTGCTTCCTAAATCCTTTACACATTTTTCAGATGAGTTAATTGCTTCTAGTTGCAGTAGCATTGGTATTTTATTAGGGTCTGATTGCTCCACCACCTCGCTGTTTAGTAACTCTGTAGCTTGTTTGAAAAATGTTGAATTACTGAGGGATAGGGATTTTAGTTGCCTCGATAAGAAAATGAATGGATAGAAAAAGAGGAAAAGGAGATGGCAGAGGAGGAAGAGCTTGATAAATCATTCTTAATAACCTTTGTGGGGAATTAATGGAGGAGGTCATGGATTTGGACAATGATCAAGCTGATCTTATTGTTCCGGAAAAATCCAACTACCAAAAACATAAGAAAGGCCGAGGCATACATATTCCAAAAAAGTCATCATGAAAGGTGTTTTCTGGAATTGTGATGGGTTCAAGGACCCAAAAAAACATAGATTTATCTTGGATCTTACAAAGGAACATAATCTTAGCTTCATAGCAATTTCTGAAACAGGAAGGAAAAGTTTTACAAATCCGTTCTTAAAAACCTATGTGCTGGTAGGGATTTCTTATGGCATGTCAAAGAACCAAGGGGCCGATCTGGTGGCATTCTCTTGGGTATTGATCTCAATATCTTTGACATTGGCGCAATAGATGAAGGGGATCACTATGTCAAATTTCACTTGTGCAATAAATCGGATAGCTTCAAGTGGGCATTAGTGGTAGTATACGGTCCAGCACAAAATAATTAAAAGAACATTTTCTGGCTGAGTTGGTCAATATGTGTTCTCATGAAAATCTTCCAGTACTTATAGGTGGTGATTTTAATATCATGAGAAGTCCAAGTGACAAAAACAATGATAATTTTGAAAATCGATGGCCTTTCTTATTTAATGCCGTTATCGATGGTTTAAATTTGAGAGAACTTGAAATGTCGGGGCGGAGGTATACATGGGCTAATTCTTTGCCAGTGCCACATATGAGAGATTAGATAGAATTCTCATGACCACAGAATGGGACAAAAAATTTCCTTATCATCTGTGATTGCTTGCCTCGTGAGATATCAGATCATACGCCACTGTTAAAATACAGGGGAACCATCATCTAGTACTAACCAACCTACGTTCAAGTTTGAGCTGGGCTGGTTACTTAGGGATGTTTCATGGACATGGTAAAAGAGGTGTGGA
>JAAXCT010002026.1:0-101593 GCA_012490785.1 Eragrostis nindensis
AATCATTCTCACATATGGATACAACAATCTCGAACACTTGATGCTGTGGCACAGCGAATTAATTCAGCAAGATTTGCAGAATTGCTGCATCAGCTCAAGAATGAGTTGAGTGGTGAGGACTAGACTGGTGCGGTGCATGCCTCCCACCGGGAGTCGGTATCATTTCTACCCTTTGAATCTACCAACACAGCTGCTCGATCAGCGTGCAAAGATGACTGACTAGGTATTGCTAGCGACGCCAAAGCATCCTCTTTCCATGGATGATGGATCCGATCCATCTGCGCCATCATTACATTCTTCCTCTCTTCGGAAGAGACGTACGGTAGGCAACGAGGAATCTTCCTTCTCCAAATTAAAGCTAGGGTTCGTCGTGCGCCAAATCGATAAGTCCATCACACATCATCGATGATCACCAAAGAGAGAGAGGCCAGCAGTAGCAGCAGTGCATCAAAATATAGGCTTCCTGCTCTTTATAGTCAGCGATCCCCATCCCATCCTTTACCCAGCAGCAGAGATTCAGATGCGATCTAGCGCCTACATATTCCTAAAGCTAGCCTGTTAACCTCAGCCACATGACACGGGATTTGCACGCACGGCACTGCAACATACGCTGTGCCATTGCTTGCTCCCTAGCTAGTACCTTTTCAAAAAAAATGCACTTGTGCGAGAATGAGAATATTCCCTTGCTAGTTGCTAACCTCCCTCGTTTAGTCTCGATGAAGTGAAATCCCCTGCTGGATCTCCCGTCACAGACAGCCCCCGACTATCTAGATATTCATTTTTAGATAATGAGAAAAAAGTATCCGGCCTTGATTTCAAGAGAGGCTACAGCCGTTCATTACATAATTGCAGCACTTCCGTCTGCACTTACACGAATTAAGTAAGCAAACTAGATGACATGGCCAATACAGTTTGATGAAAAAATTTATTAATGACCAATTATATTGGTAAACCTCCATCCATGATTGGCGAAGATCTACATAACCAACACCTCCAGAGCTAGGCATACATTCTTCATCGTCTCCTTGTCTTCATTGCGCCGTTGTAGCTGCACCCAAATCTGAGCCAATGAGTGCCTCGATAGAGTACCTGCATATAGGTTTTAATTGGAGATTTGTCAAACCCACATCATTCCTACTAAGCCATATAGTCCAACAAAAAGCAGAAGCTCCCACTAACAGTTATCTTTTCAATTTTATATCAATCCCCCCCATAGGAATTTGCGAAATGACAATCGAAAATAGATGTTGAATCGTTTCATCACAAGAACAAAAACAGCATCGCCTACTCCCATTCTAATTCCTGCGCGCTAAATTGTCCTTAGTGAGAACGACCCCCTTTTTAATACCACATGAAAATCTTAATTTTTAACAGCATCTTAAACTTCCATAGATTCTTGTCAAACTGAACAGTACCATTGGTAATTAGAGCATCCTACATTGAGGCAACAATGAAGATTCCAGAATGGTTAAGACTCCATCTAAAAGAATCACTACTGTTGTTTAATTGTACATTACTTATCCTAGCAACGAGGTTATGCCAAAGAGCAAGTGTGTTTTCCTGTTAAGTTCTTCTAAAAAAAACATTAAGAGGAACTCTGTTAAAAACCGAAGCTACTGTTGCATGTTTCTTGCGTACAATATTGAACAGGGACGGATATTGTTCGCTAAGTGTGAAATTTCCCAACCGCTTGTCCACCCAAAACCTTATTTGGTTCCCGTAATTCAAATGAAAGGATCTCAAGTTTAGAATTTTGATTTAACCTTCATAAGACCGGCCCAAAAATTGAATCGTCAGCCTTTTTTTCCACTTGCGAAATTGTTTGATTCTTCAAATACTTGTTCCTAAGAATACTGCCATATACCATCTCATTTATGAGCTTAAACAACCATTTGCTAAGCAAAAATTGGTTCTCTATGTCAAGATTTTTTATCCCTAAACCCCCTATCTCCTTGGTTGGCAAAGAATATTCCATTTGGCTAACCGATATTTCTTTTTGTGTTCATCGGATTGCCAAAAGAAACGAGACCTGTAGTAATCTAATTTTTCTAATACCCCTTTTGGGACTTCAAAAAAAGATAACATAAACATTACCAAACTTGTTAAAATCGAATTGATTAGAACCAAACGCCCCCCGACAGACACATATGTTTCCCTTTCCAACTACTCACTTTTTTCTCAAATTTCTCTTCAACAATCCGCCAATCTGCATTACTTAATTTTCTGAAATGCATTGGAATGCCGAGGTACCTAAAAGGGTAACTCCCTGATTTGCATCCAAAGAGTTTCATCATATTGTTGTTCCATTTGTTTAGCATCCCCAAAACAAAATATTTCGCTCTTTGTGGAAATTTATCTTAAGGCCAGACAACTGTGCAAAAGCACATAGAAGCAATTTCATATTTTTGCTTTTCCAATGTCGTGATCCATAAAAGAATTGTATCATCCGCATATGGCAAAATAGAGAGACCTCCATCTACCAAGTGCGGAATGACCCCGGTTATCTGACCTCATCCTTAGCTCTATTTATTAGGATAGCTACATGTCGACAACAATATTAAATAGAATCGGTGATAACGGATCCCCTTGTCTTAAGCCTTTCCATGTCTGAAAGTTTGCCCGACTTGGTCATTATTTTAATGCCTACATGACCCCCTGAATGAAGTTTTCAATCCATTTGTACCACTCTTGTGAGAATCCTTTTATTCTCAGAGTTTGCTAGACAAATCTCCATTTTACTTTGTCATAAGCCTTTTCGAAATCTATTTTGAAAACCCCGTTTTGTTTCTTCCTATGTGGCTCATGAATTGTTTCGTGCAACACAACCACTCCTTCCATATGTTTTCTCTTCCTGGTAGAAAGCGGTTTGTGTAGGGCTAATTACCTTCTGAGCTACCGACGATATTCTATTGTAGTAACTTTTGTGAAATTGAAACTTACGTTCAACAAACAGATAGGCCTATATTTGTTGAATTTTAATTGCTTCCCTACATTTGGGTAGCAAAATGATTGTTCCAAAATTGAGACTGTAAAAAGCAAATTTCTTTTGTGAAAATCCGAAAAACAAGGCCACTAAATCACCTTTGATGGTGTCCCAGAAGGTCTGATAGAATTCCACAGGGAAACCATCAGGCCCTGGAGCCTTGTTATGTTCTATTTGAAAGCCTCTCTTACTTCATTTTCAGTAAACTCGGAAACTAGAATCTCATTTTCGAGTGCAGTAACCTGAGGTATGTCACCTCTCAGTCTCATCAAGACTAAAATTATTATTCTCCGGTGGACCAAAGAGACCTTTATAGTATCTCGTGATGTATTTTTTCAGATTTTCGTCACCACTAATCACATGATCCTCGTCCTGCAACTGAAAAATTCTAGTTTTCCTGTGTTTCCCATTTGCTACAAGTTGAAAATATTTTGTATTAGAATCGCCCTCTAGCAACTCTTTCACACTCTTCGCTCGCTCTCTGGTACCACTTGATTTCCTCTTCCCGAAGCAGTTCTGCTAATCTATTCTTTAGACAATACTTCAAGTCTACTTCCTGTTGCGATAGGAGTATTTCTCTCTGCTTTCTTGTCTAGGCTATCAAGTTTGTCTAGAATCTGCTTTTTTTTTTCTTTTTTATATGCACCACTAGTATTTTTAGCCCAACCCCTCGAGTACTGGCGAACTCTTCTAATTTTGTTCTGCCACACTTCCATAAGAGTCGATTCATGGCACTGTAGAATGAAGGATGATATGGTAGAACAAGGTTTCATCAGAGACATAACGATGATATTGTAAACAGAGGCAGTGCCAATAGTACTATTGTATACGATGTTCAAATAAGTCGAACCAACCTCCTTTATGCATGTATTGTACTCCGAGGCCGTAAGTGTATGGAGCACTGATACTAGGCATGTCGGCATGGAACCGGCGGGTGCCATGATGCCTTGAGAATACTGGGGAAGGTACGATGATGGCCGGGATCTGGAGGCCGATCGACGACGATAATGCTGCCGAGGCAGAGGAAGCAGTGAACAGCTATAGGGCATGCAGGTAATCAAGACGTACGTACATGTAAACTAAAGTTGACTGACACACAGTAGAGTTGTCGTGGATGCTTAATTTTGGCGCGTTCGTCGTGCCTAGAGAATCCCAGAGCAAACTTCATTCGCAAAAAAAAAAAAAGCAACTAACTACCTTCGTTTTTTTTTCTCAAGAGTTCTAGAGCGCAAAGCGACTACTTCGTACTAGCAAGCATAACTTCCTCGATCTGCATCCTTGCTTTATTTTGATTTCGTGTTTGCTGCCTGCTCCCTGCTGGCCAGGTAGTCCAGGCTTGCTACTAAGAGCATCTCCAGCGGAGCCCCTACATGAGCCCCTACATGGGATGTAGGGGCTCGAGGCGAGAAAATGAACTCCAGCAGAGCCCCCACCGGAGTCCCTACCCTTATTGGGTCGCCAGAAACCAGCCGAAAGCCCCCACATCTGGCGACTCGCTGTGAGGTCGCTACATCGGTGGGCCCCGCCAACCTCCGCGCGCGCGCCCCCGCGCTTTTGCTCCGCTCTTCCCGCGCCCGCCCTTCGCCGTCCCGCGCGGCGCTGCCCTTCGCCGACCCGCTTCCGCCCACCGCCGACCCACCCTGACCGTCTCGAGCCGCCTCCGCTGCCCGTCGGCGTCCTGTGCTGCGTGAGGAGACGCGCCACCTAGATCTAGACGGCCTGAGAAGCAAATCGACGGCAACAGCCCCGTCGACCAGGCCCGAGCGAGGGGTCGTTGCGCGCGTGGAGCTGCGTGCCGGGTTGCGCGTCACCCGCCGTCATGGAGCCTTGCCGGGGCCCCGCGTCGGCGAGCCCGCCATGGCCTTCGATTCGCCCCCTCCTCCGCGCCATGGGCTTCAATTCGTCCTGCTCGTCGTCGATTCGCCCAGCCGTCGTCGATTCCGCCCGCCGCCGTGCAGTTCCCGCTCCAATCCGCGCGAGGCGAGCTCGGGTGCGCCGCCAGCCATGGCCGCCGCGCTCGTGCTGTGGCCGCGCCTCCGGGCCTTCGCGCCGCGCCCCAGACCTCGGCCGTCCTTGCTCTCCCTCGCACCGGTTGCTCGCACCGCCACCCCGCCGCACCGACCGCTCTCCTCTGCGGCCCTGCTTCGCCGAACCGCCTCCCCCCCGAAGCAGCTAGCCTGCGCCACCCGAGCTCGCTTCCCCCCTCCGCGTCTGTCGCCTTCTCTCGCCCGGCCGTGGAGCCATCCGCTCGCCGGGAGTTCGCTCCGCCACCCCTTGCCCGCCACCCCTGCCGCGATGTCGCCTTCCTTGCGCGTCGGCGAGCGTGTGCTCGATGGGAGCAGTGGCAGAGAGGAAGAGGATAAAAGAAGAGAGGCTGACCGGTTGGACCCACAGATGTAGGGGCTGAGAAATACAGGCCGCTGCTGGAGATGGAACCACTTTGTAGGGACTCACATTTAGGGGCTGGCCCCTACATGCCCATTTAGGGGCTCAATTTTACATGCCCCTGCTGGAGTTGCTCTAATGTGCGCTAGTCTAGTGAGACTCACGGCCTGCATGTCGCGCTCCGGCTTAAAAACAGCGCCGGTACTTGCTCCGCCGGTTACCTTTAGCATGCTCTGCTGCTGCTGGATCCGTCGACAGTAACAGGAATCTCTCTGCTCCTCCTGGATTGATGTTGTTGTGCAATCGTGCAGGCCAAACATATGGATCCAAACTGTCCGAGTTTGAGGGGACGCAATGCCTTGGTCCTCCGTGATGGCATGTCGCAACAGGGAAACCTCTGTTCCAGCATACTTCCATCCGCAACGTTGCTCAGCTGCTCAAGGCTCCTTCATCAGTGTACTGCTGCTCAAGTCTTCAGTAATAATGTGTCTGAAACCGCATGATGGCGATCGATCTTCAGCAATCTGGCTTGACTTTTGAGCCAAACCGAAAGCTAGCTGCATAATGCAGTAAAGCATGACATTAAGGTTTGGATGTAGTACTAGTTAATGATTCACCAAATGGGTCATGGGGCCAGGGGATGTCTGCTTAGGTCTAAGCTAATCCCTTACATATATAAAGCTGTGGATGAATGGTGTACGTAATGGCAGACATGTGTATACTTTACATCATAGCAGATGCAAAGTTCGGATACCTTTAATGAACAACGAGTACAGTTAACGACCCCACCTCGATGGGGCACTTTGTGTTATGCTGGATGTCTCTTCTCTTCTTTATAATATATAACATGGATCCATCCAGTAAATACATATTCAGACCAAATTAAGTACTGTGATGTGATACTTCAGATGATTAATCAGCTAACAAATGACTGACAAAAATATATTGAGTTCCTTTTCAGCACGAGGAATACGCACGTAATCGGCTAGCAAGTGCAGTACCGATCAGCTAACAAATGACTGATTAATTGTGTATCCGAAGTAAAACGGCATGTAGTAACACTTTGGGGAGAAGGGTCATTAATAATTCACCGCGCAGCATGCAAAAGCCAGCAATCAAACGGCTGTTAGCGAATGCAATGGGCACGCACACGAGAAGGGGAGAAAAAAAGAAGAAGCGATGATGGATGTGACGCCGCCAGTGGCAATGTCCTTGGTGCACGCCTCGACCGCTGCATCGTCCATGGCTGGACATGCATGGTCTTTGCTAGTGCCTGCTGCCACATCCATCCATGCCTTGTCGGCCTCAACCTGCTCATCACGAATCCAAATTAGATCACATCCTGTTGGTAGGTCTATCACCAGAGCATCATCTCTTCCATCATTTATTCTTGAGTTAGTTACGTGTTTGAAGTTAATCTTGAAACTTGATCTTGCGTCTAAACAATGGTAGCATAGTAACTTTATGGTTCTCACATTTCTCTCGTAAAGGTGAATACTACAGCGATTCATCAGGCCGTCGTGGTGTTGAACATGCAGAAGAGATCGATCACATGCATGCAAGACGGATCTATATATCACACGGAAAAGCAGTACTAGTTCCAGGTGTTGGTTCAGGACCACTGTTGATGAGCAGAGGTGATCAAACCAGGTCAAGTGATCGATGCAATCAATTGCTGGCATAAGTAACAATTAAGCATCCATCGCTGGATCGATCGAGCATTACGTACTAGTTTATAAGCTTGTCCAACTCGATCGATCGGTTAAGGCAGGGCTATGGCCAAGCCATCGATTTAACAAGCTACCGACCTAAGAGGGGACCATTTCACAATCAGATTAATTAAATCTCAGCTTGTGTTTTAATCCAGACAAGTGCATGCTAGATGTTTCAGTACAGTGTGCATCGATCAGCTAATCCCTAGTAATAATATAAGCTGCCGATATATCTGAGGTAATGTTGATGTAGGCATCCAAAGTTGGAGATTGGAGTGCAAAAGCTAGCTAGGTACTAGTATAAGCTAATACCCAGCTTAGTACTAGTGCACAAGTACTACTACTACAATGCAATAAAAGATTCAGTAAATTATTTTCTTAGCTAGGTAGGAGTATATATATGATGACTAACTAATGACCATATATATAATAAATAAAGGATGGAGATGCTTGACCCACCCCGCCGCGCACCCGTGTGAGGGGGGCTTCGTCCCAGTCATTCCGTCCATCGGATGAATGAGCAAGGAAAAGAATATAGTACTCCTGCTTGATGAGAGAAAAATAAAAGGAAAAGATGATGATGCATGGTGTGTCGCGGCTGCGGCAAGCAGCATGTCCCAAAAAAGCAGGAAAAGCTTAGCTATCCATGGATCTCACGCAGCACCTGGGCAGCCAGCAGGCAGGGCAGGTCCAACCCATCGATGGAATATACGGCCGTGCAACAAGATGCACACTAAAACTAAAGCTGTATCATTAGATGTGGAATTTGCAGGTGGCAGAGATGATAAACAAAAGACATGATTTGGAGCCGTTCTGAAAGACACTGTGGCCAGCCTGCTTTGACATGCATGCTCTCTCTACTCTATTCCGTGGTCCACCTGCATTCCTTTGCAACTTTTCCCCACGCTTTTGCATTCTCTTCTTTTATTTGTTTAATTTCAGCACCTCTTATTTTTCTCCACTGCTCACGCAGCAGATCCATGCATGTCGATGCAGCGGTGGTTGCACATTTGATATGAATGACATTTTTTCTCTCCTTGTTTCAGACATGTATCTTTGTTTGAATGTGTACAGTAACAAACTAGCAAGATACTGCATGCATTTGCAACCAGACTATATACCTGCGTGCGGCAGTGACGTACCAGTTATGCAAGCATTCGGAAGATAGTTAGTATTAGATATAGTACAAAACAAAGCAGAGCAGAAAGAATTCATGTAGCGTCGCTTTGGTCTAATTATTTTCCGTTGGGCGCGCGACTGCTTTTCATTTTCGATCGCTTTCTTTCTATCAATCTGCAGTTGTGCACAGGACCGGCCGGTGTTAGTGGAGTGGCGCCAAACGGTCCATCCATGGATGGAGGTGCCATCAAAGTAAGAAGAGAAACCATGGCCAGTAGTCCACTCGATCGCAAAGGGAAATTAATAAAGCTGGCTGCTGTCTCTTCGCGCGCCTCTTGCAATCAAAAGCGACGCCACACTACTGAAACCGCGCAATCGATGCATGATCGCCAATCAACACATTCTAGCTAACATGTCCCTTCGCAGATACACGCGTGCCTGCTAGGATCGATCCGCGTACAAATGCAACACTAGAGATTGTCTTTTAATTATGTTCATTTTTTGGTGACTAACCATGCTCAACCATAGTGATTGAATGCTCGAGTTGTAAGCTTGTTTACCGTCCAAATTAACCAAAAGCTATTTATTGAAATTTTGAAACATTTCCAGTTTCTCTTCTACTCTCATATCGCGACATGATCCTTGAGAAACAAATGTTTTTTACTACTTGGTAGTATAGGTAACTTTGCAGGGTGGTGGACATAGGTCCTCCTAGGTAGTGGAGTAATAAAGCTTGTCCGGCAAAGAGAAGGAAGTGGGCGTACGACAAGGAGAAAAAACACAGTGACACTTGGAGTGCCACGTCCCTCTCTGTATATTTTCTGTCAGTCGCTGGTCGGTGGGGGCCGCTTAATTGCATCACTCACTCTCTCCTCTCGTTGATCAGCTGCACGCTCTGCACAGCTGAGCTTCTGGTTGCCCTGCCCCGTGCCCTTATATAGAGACCCCCTCGCTCACACTCCTAGCTCACTCTCACTGACCCTTGTTGCTCCATTCATTTTCCTCTCTTCGTCTCGATCGCCGGCGAGAAGCAATGGCGGATCCGATGGAGGGTCGTCGTGTTTGCGGGATGCCGGAGAAGGCGCAGCTTCACGTTGCGATGCTGGCGCTGCAGTTCGGGTACGCCGGGTTCCACGTGGTGTCGCGGCTGGCGCTGAACATGGGCATCAGCAAGCTCGTCTTCCCCGTCTACCGCAACATCATCGCGCTCTGCCTGCTCGTGCCATTCGCATACTTCCTAGAGAAGTACGTCCTCCTTGAATTCGCATATATACCAGCTCCATGTTTAATTCTTCGTCGATGTCGACACCTGCTAGCTGTTGTATATAATGAAATCAATCCCTGGTGCAGGAAGGACCGGCCGCAGCTGACCCACTCACTTCGTCGTCCATTTCTTCCTCCTCGCCCTATGCGGGTACATATATACTTATGAATATGCAGTCACTGCGTATGGCTAGTTAAGTCACCTGCCTGCTAATATAACGAAATGAAAAACATATGACCAGGATCACGGCGAACCAGGGGTTCTACCTCCTGGGTCTGGACAACACGTCGCCGACATTCGCGTCCGCCATCCAGAACTCGGTGCCGGCCATCACCTTCGCCATGGCCGCCGCGCTCCGGATCGAGAAGGTGCGGCTGGACCGGCGCGACGGCGTGGCCAAGGTGGTGGGCACGCTGGCGTGCGTGGCCGGGGCCTCGGTCATCACGCTCTACAAGGGCCCACCACCATCTTCGGTGGCGACGACAAGCTCACCGCCAGGAGCTCGTCATGGCCGGAGAAGAGAGCTCCAAGAATTGGACGCTGGGTTGCGTGTACCTGATCGGCCACTGCCTGTCGTGGTCGGGGTGGCTGGTGCTGCAGGCGCCCGTGCTGAAAAAGTACCCGGCTCGCCTCTCCGTGACCTCCTACACCTGCTTCTTCGGCGTGATCCAGTTCCTCATCATCGCCGCCTTCATGGAGAGGGACGCCGACGCTTGGAGATTCCACTCCGGATCAGAGCTCTTCACCATCCTCTACGCGGTCAGTGTCTGATCATTCTCTCTCTTAATTGACCTGCTTAATTAATTACGTACGTACCTCCATCGATCCTACCTGTCGATCGTAAGCCATGATCGAGGCAGAAAGTAAAGTGGTGCAACATATACCAGATCAATTAATTAATTAAGCTAGCTAGCTTTTGAGTATTATTAGAAATAAAAGGTTGCTGCCTCTCGCTGAGGCTTATCATGAGATTGTTAAAGAAACTTTTGGACTGTTGTTTGTGGGCGCAAGCATCATGCATGTCGACATTCGTTTCGTTCACAGTGAGTCGGAGGGCATGATTGATCTTGAGAGATGAAGTACGTACCTAGCAGCTTCTGAACTACTTACTAGTAGCTCATGAATGAATGAATGAATGAATCAAGTTACATAGTTGCTTCACCAATTAACTAAAACATGTGATTGCAACAGGGGTTCATCGCTTCGGGCGTGGCGTTCGCGGTTCAGATCTGGTGCATCGACCGCGGGGGCCCGGTGTTCGTGGCGGTGTACCAGCCTGTGCAGACGCTGGTGGTGGCCATCATGGCGTCCCTCACCCTCGGCGAGAAGTTTCTACCTGGGAGGCGTCATCGGCGCCGTGCTCATCATCGCCGGACTCTACTTCGTCCTCTGGGGCAAAGCGGAGGAGAGATCCCGCCTCGCCAAGGACGCCCACGCTCTCATGGCAGCCTCCTCCGCACCAGGCGGCGTCATCAGCAGCACCCTTGTGAGCAGCAAGGCGTCGTCCGCCACGCAGCCGCTCCTGCTGCCGTCCTCCACCACGGAGAACAACGTCTGATCGATCCATTATTATTTGCACCCATCGTGTGGATCGATCGATCATCCAAGTATTGTTAACGCGCGGATCGATCAACTACAACTAGTCTTTTCTTGCTTTCATTCAGTATTGGTACTGTGCAACTGCAACTGTACGTTGGTGTGGTGATTGAGAGCAGACTCTCTCTCTAATAGCTGCTAGTAGCAGGATTGTTTATTTTGAAACGACATGCATCGATCCATATATGTAGATCATGCGTGGTGTGTATTATTAATTGGTGTGTGCTCATCATGCATGGAGGATGGATATGCTTGTTAATTAATTACTACTATACTTGATTTAGTATTCAGAGATTAACATCGATCGATGTCAAGACTCCTCCTGCTCTATTTCCCTCAACTTTGGTCACTGATTGACGATGTCCAGTTCGATGCGGACTGCGAACGTGATCAGATTGTCTGACGCGAACTATGTACAGCATCGGCATATAACATGCAATTTGATGGAGGCACCGCGTCATTGCTACGTATGGTCTCCATGGGCATGTACTGTATTTGTGGCTGCTTCTTCAAACAGGATTGGACAGCCGACCGCTAATGAGACGGCAATGGCCCAATGATTATTTCTGTCCGTTGTGCATCCGAATTTGGAGACTGTCACCATCTCTCACGGATGTCCAGTGGCGCTGCAAGTCTAATCAATCAGCAGCTGGGTGCGATGCCCCTCCCTCGCGCCGGGTTAACGACTGGTAACGCAGTGTACCATCAATTGCGAACTACTAAGGGCCTCCGTTCTCTCGCCATCGCAACGATCTGGAAAGAGCGCATCGGATTTCAACCACAAGGATGGACGGCAGCGCAACTATTTCGTCGATCAAAGAGCTACGATGGTGTACTGCGCGGAGCCAAACATCTGCGGCTTAGTACATGCGACTCCGTTCTTATTTACTTTGTACGTCGTAAGTCAGAGGCTTGTCTCAACTGATGCAGCTTCCGTCTGCATCGGGGCTTCGCGCTACGCTGTAATTCTTCCTGCTTATTACCGGCCAGCCGGATCATTTCCCTGCTCCTACTACCAAAGACCGACCTTGATGAACAAAATTGCAAGAAAAAAAGAAATCTCTGCCGTGCCGCCTGATGATGGAATTCCCTTCAGATTTGGCCACAGCCCAAGAGCCTTAACGCCGCGGCGGCGCTTCCGCCCCGGCGTTACTTTTTGTTGACGTCGTCGTCTTGGGGGTGGAGCGCCGGCGAGGCGGGGTCCACGGCCGGAGCTGGAACTGTTGGATGGAGGCGCTAGCTTGCAGAGGTGGTCGTGGCAGCGGACGGCGAAGCAGTCGTCCACAGGTACTCCGACTAGCTTGTCGAGCTCCTCCCTCTTTCACAAAGCACCGCTAAACCCTAGCGCTCTCTCTCTCTCTGTCTGCTCGTAGTGTTTAAATAAACCACCGCTATAAATATATCGTTTCTTTCTATATCAAATGTCCATGTTTCTTTACCACCTCCTACGGCGGGCATCGTGCCGCGCCCCCTACCCACACTCGCGGTCCGTCGCCCTGAACGATCCGATGGATGGGCTCTCCATTTACGTCACAAATGGGCCACAGCTTCAATCGGTCGTGGGCCTGTGGCGGCTCCAATGTAGAAGAAAACCACTTACATTGTGTGATTCAAGGAAAAAATGAAGTAGCAGTAGTGTGATAGGCCGATCTGGATCTCCATGGGCCCATATGCAAGTGGAACCGCCGTGTGTGAGAGTCAGTGACACGTATCTTAATCCACAAAAGCCATGTATGTATACATGAGCTGAGCTGGAGCCTGGATGACTCTCTAGCGTAACATGGCAAATATGCACCTCAGGAGCAGCATGCCGTCACTGACATTGCCATACCCATAGGAAATAACAGAAAAGGACAAAAAAAAAAATGCATGCTAACAAAGACCAGTTCAGCTGTAATCCTCGTCTGAAAAAAGTGCAACTAACACTGAAACAGGCCTCCAGCAAAAGGTGGACAAACACATCTACAGGATAACACCATGATTCTTCAGTACTAAAAATGGAAGCAAACATTCACTCCAATCCAGATGCCAGACACCAGTGATGACCAAATAATTTCAGAGACAAACAGAACTCGTATATTTGCTTCACCATTTCATTATTTTATAGTACAATGGATCAGAATATCTGCTTCAGCAAGACTGGCTTCCTTGCCGCATGCATGGCTACTACCACATGGGATCAGTTGGCCATGCATGATGCATACACCCCCACAAACCTGGACCATCCCTCTCTCAAGGAAAAAACTGCTGCCCCAGCTGTCAATAAATCAGGGTGATCCAGAGTTCAGACCACCATAATGCAGAGAAACAGACTACGGTAGGAAAGTTGAGATACACACACACGGTACACATGGAGGAATCAGAAACTAGATTCTTTACCTTCAAGGCTTTATCCAAATGGAGCAAGTATAACATGACAACAGGACAAAGTGTTCAACATAAGAACTAAAGAAAAAAACATCCTGAGTATCTCACCGATAATGTGCATTAGACAACAAAATATTATAAATGATCCAGTGATGTTATATAAAGATTCCACCAAGCTCTCAAAACAATAATTTGACATGTTCCATAGAGCCTTAGAAAGCACTCAGGATTTCTGGGGTGACACACTTATCATGGTGCCATGCTGAGCTTCGGAAAGTACTAAAAGAAACGTCGCAGAAGTTGTATATGTTTGCTTGAAAATTTTAAAAAAGAACACATTAGTTGATGGGTATACTAGTCCATGCTTATTTACCTGAAGGAATATTATAAAGCTAATAAATAGGCTGCACCAAGATACAAAAAATGGACAACTTGAGCAATAGATTCTTCTCTTCGTCAAGGTGTGACAAAATGTTGGCTATCACATTCACACAGATCACAAAATGAATAACTTTGAACCTACTCCAAAAACTATGCCACACACACCACATTCCAGCCAAGATTGTTCACAGCAAAATGAAAAGAAAAAAAAAAGAAAGAGAAACATATGTAACACTTCCCCTTACAGTGATTCAGTGCTGTCATCACTTTCTTCACACAAAGGTGCAGATTGGATTATAACCCGAGCTCCAGAAGGAAGCCTGCAGTTTCAAAAAGTTCTGTTTTGTCAATATTCAGAAACCAAACCAATAGACAAACAGAGGATAATAATGAGAGGAAACTCAACTTTCTTCGATCTTGATCACATCCTTTTCCTCGTGGAACGACTCCATTCTCGAGGAAGAGAGTTTACCCACTGATGGATCAGTAATCCTATTGCTTGCACTTTTCGATGAACCCAGCGGCGAGGATCTCGTGCTATATTCTTGTTGACTAGAACTGTTCCTGACATCAGAGGTTGGCGACAGTATGGTTCCACTTCTCGATTGCTTACATGATATCATTTTGATAGTCTGTGGAAGACATCTGAAACTGCCTGACTCAACAGAGCTTTCTGTATCACTTTTGCAGTGTGATACTCTATAAACTCTGAAAAATATTAAACGAGGTGCCGGTTAGTGAATGGAAATGCTTGAGCAAAATAAAAGTAAAAATGAATAAGGTGGTAGCCTGCCAATTTCTAGCTTTGAAAGAATCCAGTGACTCGCTGCAGTTACGACTAAGCGTTCAGTTTGATACCTAAAGGTAATTGATAAAGAAACTATTACCATCTTTTTCAATCATTTTACCGTTGGAATCTTTCATCTCCTCCTCTATCTTCAGTTTAGATACAGTACATAATATAGAAGAAAGAAGGCAGATGAATTTGAATTTGGCAGTAAGCACCTATAATTAGGGTGATACCTAAGTAGCCAGCATCTAGTGCGAATAACCAAAATGATCCCAGGCTCCCAGATATGAAATAATATAAACTACAGTAACTACTACTTGGAAGATAACAGAAAAAAAGTGCTGCACTATCCTGAATTCGAGATATAATCATTCACCATTTGTATTGGCACCAGAGTCCAAGATCAGGAATTCAGAACAGTCTGTGGTAGTATTATATACCTATCCTCGTCATAAGACGACGAGCGTTTAAGTGTTCCCGTTCCTCTCCCAGACTCGTCCTGCTTCTTGGCCTCGACCAAACTCCCACTGAAATATTCGGACTCTGAAGATCTAGTTCCAATTGTTCTCGCATTATAGGGTACTTTGTCGAGGTGCCGCAATGCCATAGGAGTAGAGAATACCGGAGAAGGGAACTCAACTTGTGTAAAGCGAGGCCTGTACGATGGAATGAATCCAAAGCCGCGGTGTTCTTTTACAGAAATTGAACCACAAGTGATCAGCTGAATTAGCAAATTGGCTGGTTTGAACTTCACACCCGGTTGGCCAAACATATGTTCCTCCTCCAATGTCCTGAAGCTACTTCTCCTGCTGGCTTCTGCTCTTATCAGGGACTCCAAGGTCTCAACTCTGACACCTGGAGAAGCATCGGATGAACACAGCGCTGGAGATTCTTGAATAATTTGAGGTACCTTCGGTGATACTTGTGAGCTCCTTTGATGAAACTCTTGAATCTCAGCATTGGCTGCAGCATCCTCTGTGGAAACTCCACCCATGCGAGTATGCTTTTCGGGAACATCTCTCTCACTATCATCTGTCTGCGTGGCCGCGTCCTGCGCTCCGATTGGCTTGCAGACTCTGTACTCTAAAGGCCCAGGGGAGCTTGCCTCTGATAATGGTGCATTTCTCCCAGTAGGCTCAGGGGACTGGTTTCCAGATGAGCCTGAATGTGGAGTCTGGCACGGCTCATCCTCTCGGCTGGTAGAAGCAGACGACGACTGAAGTATGGCCGGTTGTGCCTGTTGTTGCGGCTGCCGCGGAGTAGGAGGCAGGGGTGAAACCTCTTTGATAACTGCAGACGGAGACGACGATGACGAGCACCCTTCTTGTGAACCCCGCGACTGAGGAGACTCATCTTTCGGTTGCTTGAGACTCTCAGCCTTTGGATTGCCAACGCCATTCTGCTGCCGATCTGAAACAAGGCAAGGAGGCACACAGACTGAATGCAACGAGATCTGATGAACACCCCCCTAAAACCGCTATGAGGTAATTCATGGAATACCTGGCTGCGGCGAGCGGTCGAGAAGCTCGGAGCCCTTGAGGATGTACTCGTTGCCCTGCGCGGGAGCACGAGATCATCCTCGGACAAGTCGTGCCACACGAATCCGTTCTTGTAGCTCCTGCGGATATAGCATGGATCAAACAAAAAATGTGAGAATTTTAAGCTTTCCCCAGCTGGATGAATTGATCTTAAGTTTCAAGTGTAAGCACCTCTTGCAGGACCAGGAGTACATGGCGGCCATGCCCTTCCCCCGCAGCACGTTGAGACGGTTAATCACATCTGCAGCAGCGCCATTAACGCGAATCGTATCAGCTCGTTCGTACGCACAGCGGTTGAGTTGAATTGGACTGCGAAAGGCGGCGCCTTTATTGAGGAATGGAGGGGACTGACCTCGCAGGTAGAGACCTTCCTCCGGAGAGGCGAGCGGGACCTCGATGAAGTGGGGATGCTCCAGATGGCGGTTACGGCAGAGGTAGTACACCACCGCCACCCTATTCGCCGGCGCCGGGGACGGGGATGGTGGAGGGGGCGGCGAACCGAGCCGGAGTTTGGTGGTGGCGGTGGTGGCTCTTGCCCGGCGGCTCGACCCAGACCTTGTTGCGGCCGGGCTCGAGCCGGTGCCAGCGCCGGTGCCGCGCCGCCGTGTCGGCCTCGCCTCCATCCCTCTCCCGCTCCTTGTCCCGGCTGGAGGAGCCAGCCCCGGAGTAACGGTGAGCGGCGGCGGCGGCGTACCCGGATCAGATCACACAATCTTGAGGAAGCATGGCAGGAAGAGGAAACTGAAGCGAATGGGGAGGAACGAAATCGATCGAGCTGGAGGTGGGGCGTGCTCGCGTGATAGGTTTGGAGGGGAGGAGGACCAGGGCAGGGAGATGAGCTGCGGTGAGCTACAATAATGGAGCGGCTTGTTTGTAACTGGAGTGACGGAGTGGACACGAGCCGCCACTGTTGCTGACGAGGTATGGGGCTCCTCCTCCTCCTCCTCGTGTCCTGGCTGCCAACTCTCTATCTACGAGCGAGCCATCGAGGAAGAGAACGAAAGACTCGTGCGTGGGCGTGAAGTGCGTGATGAGACAGTGAATGAGGAGAGTGAGGAGGAAGACGATCTCTACCAAGAGGGGCGCTTTGCTTTGCTTTTCGATGGCGCTTTTTGGATGCTAATGCTTTGGGTCGTAGCGGCTCGTTTCTGCTTTATGTCTGCTCTCCCGTCTTCAGCGTCTTCAGG
Source organism: Eragrostis nindensis (assembly GCA_012490785.1). Taxonomy (NCBI): domain Eukaryota; kingdom Viridiplantae; phylum Streptophyta; class Magnoliopsida; order Poales; family Poaceae; genus Eragrostis; species Eragrostis nindensis. The sequence goes on from JAAXCT010002026.1 coordinate 17,323, forward strand.
TTCCGGCAAATCATTTACCTTTCGCCTTCCAATTCCACACGAGAATGATGATTGCGAGTGAGGGCTACTTAGCAGTAAGCTAGTACTAGAGTGTGGTCACTGATTCCCAGCCGTGGGCACCGCCCTGTCGAGCGGGATGAGCTTTTGAGTTCTGTTTCTTCATGTGCTCATTCATGTGCAGGCCAAACTCTACCCAGGTGCAAAGGTTAACCTGGCGAGCATGGAAGATAGAGCTGTAATAAAAGGATGTGCATGTGGCCAAGCAAGAACGAAAGATTCTCTACATTCACCTAGGTACTATACATTGGTTTCTCCAAGCAAAGAGGGACAGGCCGCACTGTCATTCAGGTTAATCCTCACTAACACCAGCAATCCTGCATTTTTCATGTCATATATATACAGATCCACGAAGGATGCGTCCACTCCACCCAAAATACCGTTGCATCGACTGCATTTCTCGAGCATCTCATGTATATCTTGTTCGTCAAAGAGAAAATTAAACTGAGCAAGCACAAGCCTGTCGTTGATGCCGCTACCACATGGGGGCAAAGCAAGGCGGACAGCGGAATAATACATTTTCAGTGTGGAAGCAAGACGACCTGTTCTCTTTTCCTTTGCTTTGTGCCCAGTTTACATGCAGACAGCCTCATTAGGTTGAGTTGAGAGACTGCATCAGCTGACATCCTCAGCTTTCAGCTTTGCATTGGAAGGAACACTGCTTGTCTAACATGTGCTTAGGAAGCGCCCTTTATTTTAAACTCTGATGGAACAGCCCTCCTTATTCCTCAGGTTTGGAAAGCAAATTATGCTCTGAACCCAACCCATGTGGTGATGTGGAAGGAAGGGAAGACATGCGGACAAAGTGGGACAATTAAGAGACAGATCTGGGGGAAAAGTCGTGATGGCACGGTGCGAAAGCTCTCATGCACCTAATTCCTGCTCCACTCTTCTGTTGTGTTCTGCAAGAATGGACGAACAACATCCTTGTCGTTCATGTCCCTAGCTGCTGACTGCTGATTACATTTACTCATGCTGTGATCAGTCATATCAAAATTTGGAAGCATTCATGTGTTGACAAGGACATGCTTATTTCTTATGCAATCCACTGAAGCCAAATCCGCGGAGCAAAGGAAACAGACATGCATGCGTTGTGTTGTTTCTATCTATGCAAACAGAAATGGAGGGAACAAAAGGGGGGGTGCTTCACGTGGTTGCTTCTTGCTCTTTGGTTCAGCATGCACATTTCGTTTCGCTAATTACTAGTACAAACTCATAATTTACTATCGGCTGATGATTGCTGGTATTATTTTTTGGTGGTTGATCGTGTTTGAAGAACCCAGTGGAAATTTATAATTGGTGATGACTCCGATCACTCGACGAAGCTACCGGATACCAATCTCGATCACATGGGAATGAAGAGCGAAACCATTATTGCCAATTAATTTGGCATTATATTCTTTGTTCTGAAACGGCATCATTATTTGCACCGGTTCAGCTTCGAACCGAGAACATGCGTGGAAGTGTGAGCATAGGTCAACTTTGGTTGTGCTTCTGCTTGGTAACAATAAACAAATAAAAAGAATAATATCTGTATGTCAACTTGGGTGCACTCACTAAAAACCACTGTGAGCAATATGACACGCACTCGCCAGCACTCGATTCAAAATCCAGAAAGTTTTCACTTTTTGAGGGGGGTCAATGCAGAAAGTTTTGAGACGATCGATATCAGTGAGCTATGAAGAGTTTTTCTTTTAGGCCCAGCGAGTAGCAAAGAGAGGATTCGGACAGGAGGAGGCCCAAAATATGTAACTGTCAAGCGGCAGGATTATATGTGGGCCGCAGTGGGCTGGCCTATTTCACAGCGCGCTCTGAAATTAGCTTTCTTAATATTATTTTTTCGGCAACGAAACTAAGCTAAAAAATAATAAAAACAAAGGTCGAGTTCCGAATACTTCCTCGCGTTTTTCAATATTTGTCACTTTTGACCATACTATTCACATTTTGACCTTTTATAACTTCTAAAATACTTAGTTACATAAAGTACATTTATGATTAATAGATGTGGAGTAGATAGTATTTTAGTAACATAATATATTTATGAGAGTTTAATTATGTATTAATAAAAATAATGGTCAAGTTGAACATAAAGTCAACACTGACAGTTATTAAAAACGGAGGAAGTATTAGTTGGCCTCAAAAGAAGCTGTCCCTTTCTCTCCGTACTTTTCAATGTTGCAGTGAAGCATCTTGAACCATGTATGACCAGCTGAACATGGTACACGTGTCCACCGCAACGGAAGAAAATGAAAAACTATTTATCAGCCTTCCCCAAGTGCAAGCAAAAAATCTCCAGAAAAAAGATGGCTATTGTACAAAAGTAGGATATCAAGTACTACTAAGTATCTAGTACAACAGCCCAGAAAATGAAATTCATCAAACGGAAGGCAAATTTTTGCAAATGTCAATGCATGATCCTTCTGGAGCAGGAGGGAGAGGCGAGCCAGACAAAAATGGACAGCTTGAGCGAGCTGAGCACGATACAATGGTGTGCTCCTCCTCATGGTGCGTGACGCAAGGTGAGCCACACGTGGCACATCATCGGGCCTCCGATGGATGGGCTGCTCCCGATCGATTAAAGGCGAGAGCCCAACCTCACCTTATCGCCAGCCAGGTCACCACCCCAGCCAACAACCCTCCCAAAGTCCCAAGAGCCGTGGTCGCCGCCGCCATGGCCACGCAGACCTTCCTCATCGCCGCCACCGCGCCACCGGCCGCCCTCTTCGCCAGCCCTTCGTCCTCTGCCCGCCCTTTCCACTCGCTCCGCTTCGTCGCCGGCCCCGGGGGCGCCGCCGCCGCCAGGGCGCTCGTCGTCGCTGACGCCACCAAGAAGGCCGTCGCCGTCCTCAAGGGCACATCCGAGGTCGAGGGCGTCGTCACACTCACCCAGGAGGACGAAGGTGCGTTCCGCTTCCCCCTTCCTTGTCCCGATTACTCCTGTGAGTGAGATTGACTTGGCGGCCAAAACAGGGACCTTTCCCCCCCTTTCTTAATTGCTGCATTTCCCTCAGAATCGTAGCTATTGCTCAAGTTCATATGACGACTTAGCTATACAAAAAAAGAAGCAATTTGCACCTACCACTACTGAATTGGAGAAGTAGCCCTGCATCAGTCACCAGCAAATATAACAACAGCTTAACGCTTCAAAGTTATCATAAGCCCAACGTTGGAACCTCAATTGACGACTGCTTTAATTCCTAGCACTGAGTTGATACAAATGTATCATGGACATGAATAAATTCATCTGCTCATCTAGTATTTTACTAGTTTAACCATACATGATGCTATACCTTTACTAGCTCAACTTTACATTGCGCGTCAAGTACCAAGCAGAGAACTAAGTCAAGCTTATTGATTGCACTGCTTACACTACTTAGTGAAGTCCTGACTGACCTTTATATTCCTATGAAGGTTCACCTTTAGGGTATACTACTCATTAGTGCATCTAAATAATAGCATAATACAAGTTTCGAACATGTAACTATTTGGTTGTATCTTACTCATATGACGGCTCTTGTATAACAGGTCCTACCACAGTGAATGTCCGTATCACTGGCCTTACTCCTGGCCTTCACGGTTTCCACCTCGTGAGTGTCTGCTTTCAGCACCTCTGCAAATTTGGATTTATTACTTTAAGAGAGTGACGAACAAATGTTTGTCTTTGCAGCATGAGTTTGGCGACACCACAAATGGGTGCATATCAACCGGTTTGTTTCCATTTACCTTAACGATGTCTGAAAATGTCACAGCTTCATAACCTAAGCTTTCATTTATGCTATAAACACTATGAAGCTCCTGTCTAAATGCATTTCTGAACATGTGTTGCATCCTCAGAGAACTAGACTTTGGAGCAGTAAAATGATACTCCGCTCATCTAGTCATTCAAATACCATTTTCCTCTTATGGCTTTAATTACAAAGTAAAATTTGTCCTGTAGGACCACATTTTAATCCAAACAACCTGACACACGGTGCGCCGGAGGACGAAGTGCGCCATGCGGGTGACCTGGGAAACATTGTTGCCAATGCTGAAGGTAATCCTCTTTTTTTTGTTTTTCAGTTGTGACATTCATTTCAGAATTTCCCTATTCCTGGATGTTAACTTTCTTTGTTTGTTTGTTCAACTGGTGGCATATTGGTGATATAGGTTTAGCTGAAGCAACCATTGTCGATAAGCAGGTAAATATTATTGATCATTAAATTTTGCATACATAATTCAGCATAGCAGTTCTATATTCCATCATCCAGAGACCAGAGCTAATCTTGGATGCTCTCTTCTACACAGATTCCTTTGAGTGGCCCAAATTCAGTTGTTGGGAGAGCATTTGTTGTGCATGAGCTTGAAGATGATCTGGGAAAGGGTGTGTGCCTGGTCCTACTTGTGTTCCAATCTTCTTTAGTCTAGTTAAGTGTGGAAAATATCTGTGTCTAGATTATTCATTCCATAGGCAGTACATACATATATATTTGTTACATGGGCTCTTGGGCCTTTTATTTCTTTCACACACACATACAACCCAACACTCCCCCTCAAGATGGATGATAGATATCTATCATTCCCATCTTGCTACATGCCACATTATATTCTTTGACTCCTAACCCTTTTGTTAAACAGTCTGCTAGTTGACCTCCTGAGTTTACATGGCTCAACTCTAGTATACCACCGTCTAACTTCTCCTTGATAAAGAAACGATCGATCTCCACATGCTTTGTTCTATCATGTTGAACTGGATTATTAGCTATATTAATAGCTGCCTTGTTGTCGCACCAAAGCTTCAAAGGACCTTTCCTTAGAACATTTAGTTCTGATAGGAGACTCCTTAACCATAACATCTCACTTAACCCCACTGACATGGCTCTATACTCTGCTTCAGCAGTTGAACGAGATACAACTGGTTGCTTCTTGCTTCTCCATGATACCAAGTTTCCACCAACAAAGACACAATAGCCAGAAGTGGATCTCCTATCATCAAGACAGCTAGCCCAATCAGCATCACAATAACCCTCCACCTTCAAATGACCATGGCTCTTAAAAATAATTCCCTTTCCAGGACTACTCTTCAAATATCGTAATATACGATAAACGGCATCAAGATGTCCACTTCTAGGGTCATGCATATATCGACTCACCACGCTTACCGCATAAGTAATATCGGGCCTTGTATGACATAAATAAATGAGCCGACCAACAAGTCTTTGGTATCTCTCTTTGTTCACGGGATCACCAGATTCAGCACATAACTTGTGATTTGAATCAATCGGTGTCGATACGGGCCGACATCCAAGCATACCGGTCTCACTAAGTAAGTCTAGAACATACTTTCTTTGTGAGAGGACAATACCTTTTGGAGACCGAGCAATTTCAACACCAAGAAAGTATTTGAGGTGACCAAGGTCCTTGACCTCGAACTCCTTGCTTAGGTTATTCTTGAGGCGTTTTATCTCTGACTCATCATCACCTGTGATGATAATGTCATCCACATATACGGCTAGAATTGTGATGCGACGCCTAGAATGTTGGTAGAATACAGTGTGATCCCCATTGCATTGTTTGTATCCCATACACATAATGCACGTCTAAATCTATCAAACCATGCTCGTGGAGACTGCTTGAGTCCATATAAGGATTTCTTTAGTCTACAAACCTTACCAACTGCCTCTGGCTTTGAAAACCCAGGAGGAATTTCCATATACACCTCCTCTTGAAGATCACCATGCAAGAATGCATTCTTAACATCCAGCTGATGCAATGGCCATCCAAAGTTTGCAGCACAAGAGATCAATGTTCTAACAGTGCTCATCTTTGCCACCGGTGCAAATGTCTCATCATAGTCAATTCCATATGTCTGACTATATCCTCTAGCAACTAACCTTGCTTTATATCTTTCCACCTTTCCTTCTGGGTTTTGCTTCACAGTGAAGACCCACTTGCAACTAACTGCTTTCTTTCCCTCAGGTAGTTTTACAAAAATCCCACGTTTTATTCTTTTCAAGAGCCCTCAACTCCTCCAACATAGCTTCTTGCCATTTAGGATCATGTTTTGCTTCTTTCCAGTCTTTAGGAATAACAACAGATTGCAATGATGCAACAAAAGCTCTATATGAAGGTGACAAGGATGCATAAGAGACATAGTTACTAATGTCTTCCTCATATCCATACCTTAGAGGAGGCACTCCCGCATTGGCTCGAGTACTTTTCCGTACCACAATGGATTGATCGTCTGGCAAGGGGCTTCCATTTCAGCCTCAGAGGATGATGAGACATCTACCACTTCTCGTCCATTGTTAGACACTATTGCTGATGGACATTGTTCTGGAGCTGATGATGGAACCGCCTTTGTAATCTCCTTTTGAGGTCTGCACTTTTTTCTAGTATACACTATGTTCTTCCACCTCTCACCTATCGAGCTATCTTCCTTAGAAGATGTTGAACTAGGCACTACCTCCACTCCCTTTGGTTTGGGAATAAAACCACTAATCACCGCGTCCATCTTCCTAGGTTGTTGCTCACTCGAGCTATGTTGCACATCAACATTCTCCCCCTCTTGCTCATCACCATCCATACTTGGAGCATCAAGATCAGGAAATAAAGAACTCAAATCTGTCTTTTCTCCATAAAAAGGATCAGACTCTCTGAATGTCACATCCATACTCACAAATAAACGCCTTTCGGTGGGGTACCAACACTTATACCCTTTTTGACTTGATGAGTAACCCACAAATATACATTTAACTGCTCGTGGATCCAACTTACCAATTGAAGGCCTATGGTCCCTAACAAAGGAAGTGCACCCAAATACTTTAGGTGGAACAACAAACTCATTCACTCCTCTTAACGTCTCATAAGGAGTTTTCCACCCAAGCAACCTTGAAGGTGTGCGATTGATCAAATAAACCGCTGTCATCACCGCTTCACTCCATAAAAATTTTGGCACATTCATAGTATACATTAGTGATCGGGCCACCTCCAGTATATGTCGATTCTTCCGCTCAGCTACTCCATTTTGCGGAGGTGTGTCAGGGCAAGAGGTTTGATGTAGTATTCCTTCCATCGAAAGGAAACTACTAAATTCGTTGTTTACATACTCTGTCCCATTATCAGTCCTGATAATTTTGACTTGCGTATCAAACTGATTCTTAACGCATGCATAGAAGTCCTTGAAGCATTTTAACACCTCACTTTTATGTCTCATAAGATATATCCAAGTCATGCGGGAGTAGCAATCTATAAATGTCACAAAATACTTCATTCCACTCACAGATATCACAGGGGGTGTCCACACATCAGAATGGACTAAATAAAAGGGTGATGTGCTTCGGAGTCCTCTGCTTACATAGGATGATCTGGTATGCTTCCCATACTCGCATGCATCACACACCAGTTTATTCTTATCCACCTTACTCATAATATCAGGAAAGACCTTGGTCATAGCATCCAATGACAAATGCCCTAGTCGACAATGCTCAAGTATTACCTTAGCCTCCTTTTCACCCACAGCAACTGTCAAAGCAGTGCATGAGGTATCTTCTCTTCTATCCAAGAACCATAGGCCATTACGCCTTATGCCACTACCGAGCATTCTTCCAGTCCTTCTATCCTCAATTAAACAATTCTCTCGATCGAGAGTAATACGACAATCCATATGATCTACCAAAGCACTTAGGGATACTAGATTAACAGGAAAAGACGGAACATATAACACCGACGATAATGTAATTTGTGGAGTGCATTGTACTGTGCCCACACCTTTAATAGGTTGGGCAGTTCCGTCGGCGGTTTGAATAGTTTCCTTTTGCATAGGAGAAAAGGAATTATACGATGCAAATTCATTTAGTGTACCCGTAACATGTTTAGATGCGCCCGAATCTAGTATCCAATTTGCAAGAGATGTACCTTTATTAGGATGAGCAAGGTTGACAAGATTGCCGAGGATTGTCTTGGTCTCTTTCACTTCCCTTGTATTCGACATCAATTCTGAACTCTTCGTCAAAAATAATTGTCCCACCTTCTCAAGTTGGCTTGATGTAAGCATCTCAGCCAATTTTTCAAATAATTTCTCAATTCCTATGTTGTCTTCCATTGTGTGGTTCTGCTCGCAATGCACAATAGTCAGCTTCTTCCCAGATGACGTAGCACAATAGCCTCTTAGCAATATGCTCAGCAGCTCCTCGAGCTCCCCCTGAAGCCTGTTTCTCTTCTGTATCTTTCTTGCAGATTGTCTTCAGTTCGTAGCACTCAGTAGTGCAGGCGTTGTGCGCTCCACGAACAGCCTGCAGTATGCTTTCCTCAGTCAGAGCTACCACAACCAGAAACGCCCTTTCTCTCTCCTCCTCTGCTCCAACCAGAAACGCCCCTTCTCTCTCCTCCTCTGCTCCAGAGCACCTCGCTGGGCTTAATCCACTCAAATCCAAGCAGGAGCTGCTTCCGGTTGCTGTGATTTCTTGCTCAATCAACAACCAGCTCACTGACTCCAAGCAATTTCCCTTCTACCTTCTCTCTTCCCAAAATCAGGACGGGACAGATTAAATCCCCAACGAAATTACCTTCCAGCAGCAGCAGTACTCGAACGAGCTTCTCCACGGCAGCTGCAGTTCCGATTACCTTCCTCTCACGCCTGAAACGCCTCTGCAGCCCCGCCTCCGCCTCCACGGCACCTGAGCTCCGCCTCCACGGCACCTGAGCTCCGCCTCCGCAGCCACTCGCCTCCTGCAACGCCTCGGCAACCTGCTCGCACGCCGCCACTGGCCCACCGTCCGCGCGAGTCCCGCGCTCGCTCGCGAGCTCTCGCCTGGTCACGGCCGCGCCACCGCCTCCGAGGATCGTCTGGCTCTGTATACCATGTGGAAAATATCTGTGTCTAGATTATTCATTCCATAGGCAGTACATACATATATATTTGTTACATGGGCTCTTGGGCCTTTTATTTCTTTCACACACACATACAACCCAACATTAAGAAACAGTGCTGAATTTTTTCTATTGGTTCTTTGCAGGTGGGCACGAGCTTAGCCTCTCTACTGGAAATGCTGGTGGAAGATTGGCATGTGGTATGTTCTTCGTGACATATTGTGATTCTATGCATTTTGATATCTAATAGTACTGCCACTTAAGTATACATGATAAAGATGTCGCATTTTGTGATCAATCCATCGAGTTGCATTCTCTGGTAATAAGAATAAGCCGCTGCAACAACTTTACATGAAGTATGCGCGTGCACTCAATTGTGATTTCAGCTCTTCAGCTGCATATAATTCTAGGCAGTTCATTGCTGAATACTTGGGAAGTGCAATGTTTCAGGTGCATTTGACTAATCGTTGTGTATTGTTGCACAGGTGTTGTTGGCCTGACACCATTGTAAGTCACTGTCACATATTCACATGCATGCAAGCCGGCGATCTCTCTTCAGTTGTTCTTGGGATAGCACCTTCTTTTTGTATTACATGGATTTGCACCATGGTCTGGGTGCTTAATGTATTGCCTTTGTTGCTCGGTTGTATCAGAAGAAAATAATGTTTAGTTGAGGAAATAAAAGTGTTGTCTCATATCCTTATGGATCTATGAAGTATATGAACATCAACAGTTGACAGCCTTTCTTTATGTACTCCAGCTTGCTATAAACCGTTTGAAGATCTATGTTGTTGCATTATTGGAGGTCTCTGGCGGTACTATTTGGTTGTGTTGTTTGCTGGGCGTAAGACCATGAACTACATACAGGTTGATGGTTTGTATGTCAACAGGGGATTTGGGGATGCTACAGGCTGGTTTTGGTAGCCGTTGGTCTGATCCTCGTCAAACTCTGAAAGCTGTGCGGCGTCTCTCTCGGGGATAGTCATGGTCGTGTATTCTCCTCGCTCCAGCTGGTTGTTGCCATGCAAACCCCTAAAAATGGCGTGGTTCAGAAATAGCAGCAATGGACGATCTAAAGATGGCAAATCACATACGTACTAAAGCCCGTGGTGAGCTGAATGAATGTTAATAATAACAAATATATTAAGAGAATTATAGTAGGCGTCAATTGATCGCATCATTCATGTCTGGTTCGTGGACCCTGGTGGCGCTGTCGCTGGTGGCGGCGGTTGCCGATGTCGCGGCCGGCGGCGTCAAGCCCCTGACGCCGGGCGGGCCTGAGGTGCACCACAACCACGGCAAGTTCACGGCCGGCCCGTGGAAGCCGGCGCAAGCGACGTTCTACGGCGGGCGCGACGGGTCCGGCACGACGGCGGGCGCGTGCGGGTACAAGGACACGGCGGCCGAGGGGTACGGCGTGCAGACGGTGGCGGTGAGCGCGGCGCTGTTCGGCGACGGCGCGGCGTGCGGCGGGTGCTACGAGGTGCGGTGCGTGGACAGCAGCCCAGGCGGCGGGTGCCGCAAGCAGAATGCGGCGCCGGCGCCGCTAGTGGTGACGGCGACGAACCTGTGCCCGCCCAACTACGACCAGTCCAGCGACAGCGGCGGGTGGTGCAACCCGCCGCGGGAGCATTTCGACCTGAGCATGCCGGCGTACCTGCAGATCGCGGAGGAGAAGGCAGGCATCGTGCCGGTGTCCTACCGCCGCGTGCCGTGCGCGAGGCAGGGCGGCATCCGCTACGCCATCACCGGCAACAAGTACTTCAACATGGTGATGGTGACCAACGTGGGCGGCGCCGGCGACGTGGCGGCGGTGGCGGTGAAGGGCGACAAGCGCGTCAAGTGGATGCCGCTGAAGCGCAACTGGGGGCAGGTGTGGCAGACCGGGGAGGACCTCACCGGAGAGTCGCTCACCTTCAGGGTCATGACCGGCGACCACCGCAAGGCCACCTCCTGGCACGTCCTCCCAAAGGACTGGCAGTTCGGAGTCACGTACCAGGCATCCAAAAACTTCTAATTATGAACTTCTTCTATCTATGTTCCCCAGTTCTGCAATGTAACATAAATTCTTTGCCTTGTGATTTGGCCCCTCGATCCCTCCACCGGCACGTGCTGGATTATACATCTTCAAGATCAATCGACGTGTAACTAACAATCTTAACAGCTTATATACATATTTGATTATTGATACGAGTGAGAGTACATGCATCTTGTAAAAGAAAACAAAAATGCTCGTTCTACAGGTGTCTACGTCTTCCAGGGCGGTTCCAAAATTTCAACGCAGCTATATAGGAACAACAAACAGAGACGTTTCTGTAATAAGGAAAATGACTCACTAGCCCGCCATTTCTCGTTTTTTTCTTTGAAGATGTATGTGTGGTCGGCCTTGCCGCTAAGCGCGCCCTATAAATAGCGGGAGTAATCCTCCAAACACATTGCGACAATCTCGGCCACTCTCCTCCTATCCACACTCTGCTCCAGCTCCAGCGATCAGCCTCCTCTGCTCATGGAGATCTCCTCTGCTCGCGCCCCGGCCGGATCGCGCCTCTTGGCCACCCATCTCGGTGCCCACGCCGCTTTCCGCCGCTCCGTACAGCTCCTGCGCCCGCGCCGGCACACCGTCCGATGCTCCGTCGACGCCACAAGGTGAGCATGCATCAAGCTGCTGCTATCCATGAGCTATATAGCATGTAACACCAGTTAATCACAAGAGTCATGTGTTTTTGCTTTGCCATGTGTTTATAAATAGCAGGCAGGCGCAGGGGACCCCGTCGGCGGTCGCGGCGGAGGCGGAGGCGGCGGCGGCGAGGAAAAGGGCCTTCGGGGTGTTCTGCACCACCTACGATCTCAAGGCGGTGAGTCACCTCGGCCGGACCACCTACCTACACCCTGTCTTCACCTGTTTGTTGAAATGCTCCATCCATCGCCTGGTTTCTCTGAATTCCTTTTCAAGCCTAGCCTACCAGCAGCGTTGTTGGTCGGTGCACTCTGCAGGTTGCAATCTTGTGATCCGTTTTCTTGCGCACGGTGGTGAACGAATTCCATACCTTTTTTTTTACAATGAAGAAGATCGAATTTCAACTGTGTGTTGTTACTACTTACTTCTTGCATTTGGCCTCTGTTTTGTACAGACATGAGCGTAGGGTGAGGTGCCAGTGTCATGAGCACTGCCCTTCACCAACTATTGCCGTGTAACTTTGTCATCAAGTCACATAGCGATACAACAAACAGATTTTTACATTTTACAGTCCTCAAAATCATCGTCTAATTACCAATCTATCTCTCCCTTCTGGTGAATGGAACACAGGATGAAAAGACAAAGTCATGGAAGAAGATGGTGAATATTGCTGTGTCAGGTGCGGCTGGAATGATATCAAACCATCTGCTTTTCCAGGTACGTTTGTAACCTCTTCATAATTCAGTGTGTTGTGTATAGCCGTCAGGTTTCACTCTTTATCACTGTAATTTGAGGGAAAATGTATAAACCGAAATGGAATTTCTGTTCTTCCTTTTATACTTCTACTGGCGTGTAATTGTTCTCGTGTCCTTTACTGTAGACATGTGATTGTTACATGCAAATAGTCATATCGGTTTATCTTGTCTTCACATTTTAGCCTGGCAAATCTTGAGAAAAAGTTTTACTGTTGACCATTCATTTTGACAACAAACTTTCAGATTGCCGCTGGGGAGGTTTTCGGACTAGACCAACCAATAGCACTCAGGCTACTTGGCTCAGAAAGATCCTTTCAAGCACTAGAAGGTAGCTCCATTTTTATCTGCCTTGCGATCTGAGAACCAGAATCAATCTGCATTTGCTGCATAGTATAAATTCTAAACTACCCTTACAACTTTCACTGCTGTACTCTCAGATATTAATGGATTACCGAATGTGTCTCCCTTGTTCTAATGTGCTGTTGAAATTACAACTGCAGGCGTAGCTATGGAACTTGAGGATTCACTGTATCCATTGCTAAGGGAAGTCAGCATTGGTATAGATCCTTATGAGGTCTTTGAGGACGCAGATTGGGCCCTTCTTATTGGTGCTAAACCTCGGGGGCCTGGAATGGAGCGAGCCGCGTTACTAGATATCAACGGTCAAATATTTGCTGAACAGGTTTATTTGCAACCTGTTCCTTGTATTTTTTGTCCAGTACTAAGTCCTGAAACAACAAGAATTATTGTTCCTCGTTTTCTTAGCGTAGTACTTGCTAACAACACAGAGCTGCAACCTAATATGAAGTTGGGTACTCACACAAATGATTCTGGATGATTTGTTTTCTTATTTCGTTTCAAATATTTTTTTTCTTATGACCTGAATTTTTGAGTTGTCTCAGGGGAAAGCACTTAATGCTGTGGCATCCCAGAATGTGAAAGTCATAGTTGTTGGGAATCCCTGTAACACTAAGTATGGATACTTTCTTGTTTACAAGGTATTATAAGTTTGGTGTATTATCATTTCTGACTTGAGGTCTGTCCTGCATCTGCATGCAGTGCGCTGATTTGCATAAAGAATGCACCAAATATTCCAGCTAAAAATTTCCACGCGTTAACGAGGTTGGATGAAAATAGAGCCAAGTGCCAGGTGCTCATTGTGGAATTTTCTTGTGTCTTGTTCTTTTATTACTTTGTTATCAACAGGAAAAAACAGATTAACCGATCACACACAATCCCCTTTTGTAGCTAGCACTAAAAGCAGGTGTTTTTTTATGACAAAGTATCAAACATGACTATTTGGGGGAACCATTCAACCACTCAGGTACAGATATGACCGAAATGACTTGGACTACTTCGAAGATACACACTTTTGCTGATCTTAGAGACTAATTTTCCCTCCCTGAGTAGGTTCCTGATTTCTTGAATGCCAAAATTGATGGGAGACCAGTGAAAGAAGTCATTAAGGATACGAAGTGGTTAGAAGAAGAATTCACTTTAACAGTTCAAAAGGTATATATGCCTCGCTGTGTTTGTAGTATATTCGCTGTCATCTGTCATTCGAGAAAACTATAAATGCCATATCATAATTCTACACATTCCTATGTTTAAACAGCGTGGGGGTGTGCTCATTGAAAAATGGGGCAGATCGTCAGCTGCATCAACTGCTGTTTCAATAGTCGATGCTATGAAGTCCCTTGTAACTCCTACCCCGGAAGGCGATTGGTTCTCCTCAGGGGTAAGTTTTTTGACTTTTTAGATTGTCCCTTATTTTGTTTTTGGTGTGGCCCTGAATTAAATAGATGATGCATAACGTAGGTTTATACGACCGGAAATCCTTATGGCATAGCAGAGGACATCGTGTTCAGCATGCCATGTAGGTCCAAGGTATGATCTAGAGTCTCAATCCCCCCACATTCTTCTATTCTTGAGGCACCGCTGTAATGACCATGAATTTCTTGTACAGGGGGATGGTGACTACGAACTAGCTACTGATGTGGAAATAGACGATTTCCTCTGGGAACGGATTAAGAAGGTAAGGGCATATGAATTGCTTTCAATGATGAGAGTGCTAGCAACCTAGATGTTTTGATTGAACTGGGTGACGCTGTAATTCTTTAGACCGAAGCTGAATTGCTCGCAGAGAAGAAATGTGTTGCTCATCTTACAGGAGAGGTGAGTCACTAAGATATACAGTTTAACATGGTAAAAGATTTTTTTTTTTTGGGGGGAAATGACTGATTTTGCGTTCACTCGTCAATGCAGGGCATTGCGTTCTGTGATCTTGTTAATGAAGACACAATGCTTCCAGGGGAGATGTAGTTTAGTAGTTACGCTTGCTATGCCTTGTATGTGTTGTAGCGGTATCCGGAAGCCAACAGATATTGGAGAGGAGCACTTGTTTGCAGGTTGCAGCAGTCATCTATATGCATTCTCAATAATTATTATGCCACAGTAATTTGACTATGCTGCAAGCATTGTACAATAATAAAGTACCGTATACGATGCGTAGCTTTGCAGCTAACAAGCAGATCCATTTTGCAAGCTCGTTATTACGGAAGAACAGCGGCGATGTAGTTTGTTTGTGTGTGTGTGTGTGTGTGTTGGCGGCCATGTACTGTTGCCACAACTTTCATAACTGCAATCAGAATTTCAGAACTTCGAGCCAAAAACATTTGCAAGCTCTATCCGTCGTGCACTACGCTGAACATTCACCTTCAAAGCTGAAACACCAGCACACCACTGCAAAAGCACCCTGATTCAATCCATTGCAGATTTTGACAATATATACAGAATTCTGAACTCGCATGGCCCAACCAACCAGGAACATGACAAATAGAATCATCATCATGCACTGCTGATAAGCAATTCGCATACTGTTACTAATAGCACTGGAGGAATTCATACATACATTAGCTCTCGAGCTGCAAAACGGTACTGCTAGTGCTATTGTAACAACCTCAGCTGTAACGCACAGAGGCATGTCAAGCAATGCAATACACTTAACTTGAGCAAGCAGGAGGCCCCCAGTTTGGTCTGCCGCAAATACACAAAGGATTAACCTAATGTCATAATTAATATTACTCCAGAACCAGGCTACTTGCCATAGATGCACAAGCCAACCTCATAGCTCACTAAGAGCATTATTGCCGAAAAGAAGAATAGGCAGAAGCCACCACGCAGTACTGCAGTAATCGTATTGCAGCCGCAGTGCATGCGGCTCTCAGGCTCGAAACCTGTGAAGAGCAGCTCCATGCCTTTATCCTTTTGCACGTCCCACTTGTCTGGGCGAGAAGCAACAGCTAAACTTCCTATACTAATCACTTCAGCAGAGACATGGAAGGTGTTGGGGTGTGCTCCGGGAATAGGAGCAAAGGTTTTGCTGAAGTTAGACGGGAATTCTTCAGCCGCAAAAGCAGGGGGAGCAGAGATCGAATCCAACAGCTTTACAAATCTCTTTCCCGTGGTACTACTCTTGGCCTGGCCATCTGTGGAAAAGACAAATACTTGTCAGCAGTGTTCAATTACAAAGAGCAATGACCAGGAATTTGCATGTCAGCTGATATAAACCTGCCCTGATTTAAGCAAGACCGAGCCACATTTGCTTGACAAGGACACAAAATGGTCTGATATTTCAATCTTGCTAAATGAGGGCGAGTAAATACAACTAAGATAAAAATTCCTGGTGCGAGAGGTGCAAAAGGGCTCGATGCCACAATGGATGAACACCAATAAGCAAATAAGTATTGACCTATTGTACTTTTCCATAGTGTGATTACCTGGTAAAACAACACAATTTAACTGACTACCAGCTTCAGGTAACCTAGCAGATGGGCACCAACTACAAAACTAGGTTCTAAAACCTTTTGAGCGGGACTATATGTATAGATGGTATTGTTGACCTGTAAAAGTACAAAATCGTGGGTGATTACCAGTAAATACATCGTTTGTCTGCAAAAAGTGCAGAAAGTTCATCTCTTATTTCAAATAATGACATACCTCTTGTGTAAGGACTGGACCGTTAAAAGCATGGGAATTGCTCCCAGCTGGCTGCTGTATGGAGCCAAGAATATCATTAAATAAGTTATCGTCCATTGCATCGTAGTATGGGATACCATCATCCACCATGTCAATGCCAGATACTGGGGAGCCATGAATCCCATTAAGCTGTCTAAAGCCTTCATCACATACTGTGGAGTCAAAGGGTGCATCATAGAACATCAAAGAATCATCCTCTGCCATAACTGAATTTGTCATAGAAGAATGCGGTGGATCAATAATACTTGAGCCTGAATGGGAATCTTCTTGAATTGACTGCAACAACCGTTCCAACTCCTCTGACTGGAAGGTCTGGTCATCAGGGAGTGGAGGAATCTCATTGTTAGCTCCATTTACAGCCTCAAACGAGTCAGGTGTTTTCCAGGCCCAACCATCCGAGGGCCAGATAGTGGAATCATCACCCAAAGGGTACTCTAGATTTGCGGCATCTGCAAAATCCTTCAGCTCTAGAAACCCATCACTGGGACTGGAAGTATTAAAAGGTTTCCAGAACTGGCATTAGATAACATATTTCCATTAAACATTAAGCTATTCTGCTCTCCAGGCTCAAGATACTGAAGAAAATTAGAGCCAAGGTTTGGGTCACTCAAAATGTCCCCAGAACTTCCATCAACATCTTCGGAATGGTTGCTATTATTTGAAGTATCAGAAACTGGCAAACCGATTGTACCATTTCCATTCTGATCACCCAAACCCTGAAAGGAAAGAACAAAGGAATCAGAAGGATGAACATACATTATACATATATGCAGTTTTCATACAAAATTGAACTGAGGGATACAAAATAAGAAACACACACTCAGAATTACTTACGCAAAAAGTATACACCCTGTATGGATGGATAATAAGCTCAATTTTTAGATCTAAACAAATAATTCATTGCATAAACGCCATCAGCTCAAGAACTATAGTTATGAATTTTGTTTGATCATCTGCAACGCGATGCGAAGTTCACACCGTGCAATTAAAGATAGGAAGACAACGTCAAATTCCAACCTTTTAAAGCTCATAGACATGAATACTATGACATCATGACTCTTGTGGTCGTGATCTCATATAACTTGCTACCTAATCCTGAGACAAATAATAAGATGACAAAAAGCTACAAGTCAGCATTGTTGCTAGGCAAAATGGGGATAGAATTTCATCAAAGAAGTTACGAGTGAATGGCTAAAGAAGGAAATCCAGCAATCCTGTTAACAACACAAATAAATAAATATAAAATCAATTCAGGAAAGTGATGCGTGACAAGAGCCATGTTTAGTAGAGAAGACGATTTCCACAGCTGTGGACCCCTTGTTTGATGAGCATAACATGGATCTTACTATGAACTATGTGCCATCAACTGACATCCTAGGGGAGTGTTAAGAAACGTTCCAGTGCTTGTCAGTCCAAGTAAATTTTGCAAAATGCTAACAGCAGGACCGGTGTTTTCCATTATTCTTTAAGGTGCACAGAATTGCTAAAAGAACGATCGATGACACAGAAACTAAACAAAGCATAAAACAAGTGAAGTTCAACGTATCCATAGCGAGTGTATGTTGCCTATTATTCAGCATATCTCCGAACCCTGCTAACATATCGACTCAAAAACTCGCAAAGAAAATCCACTCAAACAGAAATGACTAATAGACAACAAAATACAGAACACATCCATGTCATTCTAATAACCCACACAGCTAGATATGAACAAACGATTTCAGGGGCTTCCACAGAAGATTTATCAGAATAATTCATATAGACAGAAGGGCCAATCTAACAAAAGGTACGCACAAAAATATATATCATTTCTTAGATGTCGTTCAATTTAACGAAAGCATTATACCTTTAAATGTTTTTGTTATCTTAAGCTCTAAACATGCGGCTGAAATAAGAATTCTAGGCAGCTGAAACAAGCAGCAATAAAAGAGCATGCAGATTAACTGACTTCAGCTATACCTGAACAAGGTCGCTCATCTGAAGATAGCCTTTCTCCATAGCACCAGGAACCTTATGTTCAGCAATAGCATCTGCAGCAGCATCGCCCCCCAGTGGAAGCAGACCAACATTTTCATCATCCTCCTCCCACTCCTCCTCGACGAAGGGAGCTCCATACTGTGCCCCGTTCTGTGGACCTGGGCCGGCTTTCTGGAAGATCCGGCACACCACAAACGAGTCCTGCAAAGACATGTCCACGAATCAGTTTCAGTATAGCGCACAGTAACAAAGATGCTTTATTTCCCCTTTTACTAAAGACAGTAGCACCTAAACCAGTAAAATGTCATCACAAGCCGCACTACAGGTCCATTTTCACTGAAATGAGGCAAAGGCTGTGACTAGCTGTCGCATCAATCTAACTCTTTTATTTAGCACCGAGTAGACAAACAAATAAGCCGGGCAAAGCAATTTCCGGGTTCAACAACAGATCGAACCACCAATGATGAAGAGTAACTATTATCACAACTAACCCCCCCAAAAAAATGAAGTTTTTATAGGATCCTTTTACCCAACCACACCATCTTTTTACAAATACAACAGGCGAGAATGAGTGTGAGACGGACGCGCACCAAACAAAAGCAAGGAATGAGAGACAAAAATCCAATCGAATACCTGGGGGATTCCCGCGGCCTCTTCGCCCTCGAGGCGGTACTCGTGCATCACCCAGTTGGTGCGCTCGCCCTTCGGCGCGCGCCCCGAGTGGAAGACGAGCGTCTTCTTCATCCCGACGATCCTGGGGCCATGGCGCACCTCCCTGTCCTTGCCGGTGGTCTTCCAGTATCCGCCGGCGGTGGCGCGGTTGGTGCGGGCGCGGTTGGAGTGCTTGCGGTCGAGGCGGCTGAAGAAGTACCACTGGGAGTCGCGGGAGCGGAGGCGGGAGCGCGCGGGGAGGTCCCAGGGCTCGACCTTGTAGAGGTCGACCTCGGCGATGGCGTCGACCTTGAGCGGGCGGCCGAGGACCTTGCGCTTGAGGTAGTAGGAGACGAGCTCCTCATCCGTGGGGTGGAAGCGGAAGCCCGGGGCGAGGGAGGTGGCGTCCTCCGCCGCCGCCGCATCCGGCGGCGGCGGCAGAGCGAGGGTGGAAGAGGAGGGGACGAGGGTCATGAACGGACCACGGCGGCTAGGGTTGGACGGAGATGGGAGAGAGTAGGGGATTGGATTGGGGGAAAGGTCGAGGAGGAAGGAAGAAGAGAGATGGCTTGGGCTATAAGAAAGGCCAGGGGCCTTTTCGTCACGACACGCCAACACACACAGGCCAAAATCCCAGGATTACCTTATTATACTCGGCTTTGTTTTCCATGCCCCCAGGCCTTTTCTATGTTTTGGGCATCCATTGCTTTACTCTTTTGCAGGTTTAGCCCTAGGAAATGGTGGTTTCTTGTCCCTGCAATTAAGCCCTCCTAAAATGACTTTCAATGACAAATGGATTGTTTAAGGAAAAAAAACAATAGGCCATATGGGGAACGAGGTGCAAATTTTAACACAAAGATGGTGCATTTAAACAAGGAAAACTACTGGTAGCAAGCTCAATGAAGCCAAGGACCGGACGTGAGGTAGTAGGCATGCAGGCGGCGTGGCGAGTCGAGACGACATAGCACCCGCTAGTTGCTAGAGGTGGAGGCGGGCGGTGGCAGAGATCCGGAGAATCCTTTAGTACAGGTTCGTACCCTCGAGTTTCCTCCTTCTCCTTTCAGACTCTAGAAAGGTGGAAGAAGGAGTTAGCGGCAGTCGACGAGCAGGGCAGAGTAGGCGCGAGGGCGTCGCCTCCTACCAGCGATGATCGATGGAGGGTGGTAGGCGGTGCCTGGACTGGGGAGTCACATGGCCGACGAGTTAGCGGCAGACGGAGTTGGTGAGGCGCCGCCAGAGAAGGTTGTGGGCGGGGGCAGGGTGGGTGCGGCCGCGCTGGGAGGTGTTGGAGTCGCAGGTAGCTGGCGACAATGTAGGATGGTGATCCTTTAAACAACGTAGCCTTACCTGTAGGGGTAACCCTAATTTTTGTGGTCATTATCAAGACATATATCCGTTGGATGCCCAATGACCCACCTCAAGTCAGATGGAAGTGGAATCCTAACTTGCGGGTGTATACATGGTGTTTCTGCACCTAGCAGATGAACTGTGGGGAGGATAGGGAAAATGGTAAGTGAGGGCAAGGATGTGAACGGAGGAAGTGGCCTCTCTCTAAGAGATACTCCCTCCTGATGGTGCTTGGATGTCATCCAACTAACTATCACGTGTGCAAATACTAGGACTTGGATTGTAAGCTGACTGCAAAACGTTATCAGGGGAGGGTGCAGATTGTAAAGAGCGGCGGGGGCGAGCAAGGGACAGCAAAGCAGGTGTCGTCCACCATGGAGCGAGCCGAGTCCACTAGGAAGTTTCCCAGATGCATGGTATCGTTGACCGTGGACTTTTACGCACCACCGCAACGAGCGAGTGATGATGATTGATGAACACCTGGAAGCCTCGTGACGAAGTATATACGCAGGGGCGACCCACCTGGCAGTGGCCCCAGGTCATACGCCTGATCTACTTAATTTGTGCTCACCCGATCAGTCCTCTCTTCCTGAAGCAGGAGTGTCAAATTTTCTTTCTGGTATAGAAGAATCACAATCACTAGTGTGTACGCATTATATTCTGTCCGAATCCAATCAGTACTTGTTTTGCTAGTTACTGATTTACCCAGTTTTTTTTTTTTTTTGAGGGCATGATTTACCCAGTTACTGAATGAGGCAGTAAATAAATTGAATCTATAAGTTCAGATAGCGCCATGAGTTTCTGTTGGCTTCTCGTTTGGACTGAATTTCCCCCCTTAGTTTCAGTCCGAAAACGTACAAGTCATGTCCCTTTCTTCAGGATCTCTTCTGTTTCCATTCGTACGTGCTTGCCCAGTAGTCTATGACGATGCATGTGTTCATGTCTAAATATGTAGCCATCCATTTATTTTCCTGTTCCATGTATGTTATAGTTAGTGGTCCTAGCTTAGCTATATATAGCTTTCATTCATTCATTGTGACCATGAAGGAGCACGCATGGCAGCAGTTTATCGTTTCTCCAGCCCTGTCGTCAGTAGTTTAACCAATGCGAGATGTTTGCTTGCCAGCAACTTCGTGCTTGATTTGGCCGGCCTGCAGACATATTCAGCTTGTAGCTAACGCAGGATTAATTCAGAACCAAGCATCCATTAATTGACCTGCACAATATTCCTCCTGCAGTTGAGTTGATAGATAGGGTTGGTAAGCAAGCAAGTTGGAACTTGATGTGTTATTTTAAGGTTGATCTGTACGTCATGGCAGCAAGGTACAGCAGCACATGCGCCTTTGTTAATTGGAGCGCTTACCAATTCAATCACGCTAAATACTAATTTAGAGCTGTTGGCAAGTGCTTCACAATGTCTCCTCGCTAATTTTCTTTATTTGCGGGGTCAAGAGGCTAACAGTCAAAAGGCTACCTAGCTTCCTTGGACGCGACATACTCCATGGATGCGGCCGTCTCCATCGGCCGAAAACTCACTGCAATTAATACGTGTAGGAGAAATGGAAGAAGACAACACGCTTGAGAAGGAAGGAAGGAAGTCCATGCACGTCCATCGGCGAGCTTCTTGTTCATTTACCACTAGGCTTCCAACACAGGAATAATTTTTGTGAGGAACAGGGAATGAGAAGTGCCAGTTCTGCATTTTCAGTCTGCATTTTCAGCTCTATGTGAACGACCCACAGTCTTGACAAAGAGTTGACATAGATGGCCGTGGTTATCTTACAGTGCTCGTAGGATTTGTCCACGCGCAACGTACAGGAGTAGCAAAAATGTCAAACACCAGCACAGTTGCCGATTACCATACCAAAGCGACAACTGACAGAAAAGGAAGTTTAGTCGGTGCTGACGATAATAGCTTACCGGGAGATCATGTCGTCGGTTTCGATTTGATCCAGTCAATTCACTAAGCGTGTATGTGTGTGAGATCAGGCGCTTGGAAAACTTTGTTCGTCAATCTTGACCTGCTAACCACCAGTAGCTGATTATGCTCTACTGCCTGACATACAGGACTATAGAGACTGCAGGCGAGATGATACAAACACTACTCGATCGGAGAAACTCACTCGCTGCCCCGGGCCTTGAGTACATCCGGCCCAATTTTACTTTCGGACCATTTAAGGGGTCGTTCGGTTTTCAGGGACTAATTCCCCAAAGGGATTTGTTTCACGTGGGGATCAAGTGAATCCCTGCATGTCACCGAATCCCTGTGGAGATTAAACCCCCCAATCAACTCAATCCCCTGTACCGTTCGGTTGAGCAGGGATTCAGTCAGAGCACAACAGGGAATTACAGAATGAACTCTCCACGCAACCCAAAAAATCTTCATTTAGTTCTTACTAACAGCTACGATGTCTTTGCATAGGAGAGCATGTATGAATAGGATCAATAATATCAAAATATGCATATAATTTTTCTCAGGCAGTAGAACAAAAGAAACAAATCCATAGCTCATGCTACAAACTCTGCTGCATGAACAATAAGAATCTCTTCCTGTAGTTTTTGAAAATTTGGGCAGTTAGTATCCTCCACCATCTCTCTCCAGCGTTAATACATCACATAGCATATGTTCCTTAAGCCAACAAATCACACAAGAGACACATTCTATTTTAACTACTACTAATCAACATTTTTGATATCGAAGACATCACCTCCCCAGCCAGATGTCGAATCCATAATGCTAAGAAATCTACCTCATAGGACCTGCAACAGTCTACAAATATGTAGGAAAAAGAGTTTAATTAGAAAATATAATTAAAGTGATGAACTGAAGAATGCACAGGTCTAAAGATATAATCATGCATGAATAAACCAAGTTTAGGCATGAGGCATTTCAAATGTCCTGAGCCGAGCCAAGTTCAGAAAATGGTGTACAGGAGCAGGATTAAGGTAACTACAATCAATACAACAATGCAAATCATTCAAACATTGTTTCTGGGACTGGTAACAAGCAAGCAAGCACAGTAGCAGTGAAAGAATAAACACTAACCAATGCATGCTCTGAGAAGTAGCCATGAATTTGTTTTACACATAAAAGTTCAAACAAAGACCTTTGCATGGAGTAGAACTGTATCTTTATTATCAGTTTATCACACACTCTGCCTCTGAAGCATTCCCTAGTGATAGACTATAGTACTGACAGTTAACAAGCTAAGCATAGGTATCAATAACTTTCTCAGATCACATGGAGAATACCATGACTTTCAGGCTACAGAACAGCGATAAACTAATTGCAATAACAGTGATTTGGAAGTTTTGCTCTGCAGCTCTCATAATGAGATTAAACACCACACATCAACTGCTGATGGTATCTACTTAGGCTACTAACAATGGAGTTAAATTCTGGAACAATAACAGAAAAACACATCAACTCCACCCAGCCTATTTGAATGTACGACAGAAAGGGAACAAATATTCAGTAACTAAAGAAAAGCTCCAGTTGTGTAACATTGCACATATGGAGTTAATTTCTGGAACAACTACTGAGTGATTTTTGGTCTAATCCCATGGATCAGAATGTGATGTCTACCGTTACTTCAAAGCTTCTAATATCCTTCAGGCAACCATCAATCATAGGGGCGACAGATCCATAAACTGAATCTCATCACCAAATTTTTGTAAATAAGAAAAAGAAAGAAAGCATGGAACAGATCGGGCTCCAAGAACCCGTAAAATCACCAGCTCCTAGGCCAATAAAGCCATACAAAAAGATCGGCCACAAGTGCAGAAAAAGATGGTACCATGAACATGGGGACATCGGTACCAACAAGCCCGTCCAAGCCACAGCGACGCGCACAGATCGGGCCGGCCGGCGATGTACGCGAGCGCAAGCATCACAAACCCTATGCGAGAGGAGAGGGGGAAGAACAGAGAAGAGCGTGTTACCGGCGAGAATGAACCGGATGGGCGCGTCGCCGTCGCGGCCGAGTCGCGCTGCCGTGTGATTTGTGGGAACTCCGTCACGCCGTCGCTGTTGCTGAAGCGCCGCCACGCCGCCTCCGTGTCGCCAGCGACGCGAGCGAGCGAGAAGGGGGACGGTTCCTCGATCTCGAGGACTGGTTCCCGGGCCAACACCTGTTCCCGACACCGAGTAACCGAACACGTCTTCCCTGCCGGGCTGGAATTCGATCCGCGCCAGAAAAATCCACGGGGTTTGCACCTCAATCCCTGCTGTTCCCGGCCCAACCGAACGAGGCCTAACTGGATGATTCGCTGATTGGGCCCGGAGATGAGCTGCATATATTGCCTACTTAGAGCATCTACAGGACCTCAAATAAGGCCCTTACTTTAATTTTCCAGGCCGGCATGCAAAAATAAGGGCCTAAAATTTAGCTTCAACTCCAGCAGTAAAGTGATCCAAGACTCTATTTTGTGTGAGACCTAGTAAAAAAATGATGGGACCCATAAATGAGAGAGAGGATTAGAGGACCCTAAGAATGGAGGCTTGGAGATAGAGTTTGAGAGGGTATACAAAATGAGAGCCTAAGTAGGGTCCTTACTGAAGTTGATTTTTTTACTCAAACTCTTAAATAATAGAGTAGGAGCCCAACTAGAGGCTTTGCTGAAAATGCTCTTAAAAAAAAATTTCCATGCATGCCGCTTCGAATGATTCAGGTCGATCGGAGTTTGGTACCGTAACCTCTTGTTCCTCACGATCCAGAAGCTTCTCCGGGCAGCAATGCTGAATCGTTCGGCCGCCAATTCATCGTCATGCAGCTGCAGATCCTCTCCGGTGGAAAGCTGTACGGCCGCGGACCACATTGTACTGCCTTCCCTGCCAATGAAGCAGGAACTGGCCACCCTGTTTGATTATTTATGATCAGGAATTCTCTTCATCATAGTAATAAACAGTTGGAACATAATCAAGCATGCATCATGCGCGAACGTTACCACTATGAGAGTACATGCTTACCATGGCCTTTTGGTGTCCTCCATACTTCAATCAGAGCTATTGATGTGATGATGAAGAAAAATGTACAGACGCATGCATGTGGATTATTAGTTTGATTATTGAGTTGTCGGCATCCAATGTAATCCCGCGCATGGAACTATATTATATAGCTCGGGGAGCATACAATCGTGGCTGGTCCAAAAGCTGCCTGTCTAATTAAGGTTCATTTCTCGTGTGTTCCCTTTAGTACTTCACGCTGTTTTGCTCTCTAATGAAAAAGGTCGTGTGTCACCGACGCCTGGCCCAGATAATGAACAGAAAATAATTGGGCATCCGCTTTTGGATTACTCTCACCGTCATTAATTATCTACAAACTGCCAGTTGCTGAAGCGTTTTTTGGCCTGGATGCCCAACCAACACCACCACACCAAACAAATGCAACAGCGACAGCGACAAAGGCCATCTCTGCTCATCCCCTCCTTGCAACAGTAAAGAACAGGCGTTTTTCAGGCGATCCCCGCCCCGACGCCGATCCCTCGCTTCCCCCTCCTCCCCGGCGGCCTCGTCGGCGCCGGAGAGGGCGGGGAAGCAGGATCTAGTCGCGGGCGGGTCAGTAGGTTAGTTCTTTAGCTGTAGTTTAGGGGTAAGGTAGTTAGGGTTAGGGTTTCGTCGGCTCCCATGTCGGGGGCGGGTGGTTCTTTTGTCTTCGTCGGCGGATCTGGTGGCGGAGGCGTCGGTGACGGCGCCGGCAACGCCAGTGATGCTGGGTGGAGAGTGGTGGTCCCGGTCGGCGGCGACGAGGCGTTGGCGGCGTCACCGGCTTCGGGCTTGGTCCCCTCGGGCTCTTCCTCGCCCCGCGGGTGCTCTACTCCGGCATCGGCGGCGAGCCCGTGGAGGTGGTTCTCCCTGTGTGGGAGCCCTGTACAGGAGTCTTCGGCGGGTTCTCGTTCGTCTTCGGCTTCGGCGGGGCGTCGCGGGAGCCGCCGGTCTTGTTCTCCGGCGGCATGGTCTTCCATGTGCGCCGGCGAAGCTTTTGAAGGTCGGATGCGACGGTGCGGTGGCGGGCCGTGCGGATCTGGAGGTTTGGGCTTCGTCTTCTTCGTCCGGCTTGCAGCGGCAGCCATTCTTCTTCCTCCTTCGGGTGCCAAGCTTGGGGACTGTCCCCGGCGAGCCTTCCCCGGTGCGTATCGTCTTCTTCTTCGGTGGATGGGAAGGATTTCGGCCCTTGTAGCCTGTTGGCGATGCTTCACCTGGAGGCTGGAGGCTCGCCTGCCGTTTCGTCGTCGTTCGGCGCCAGCGTTGGCGGCGACGATCCCCGGCGAGGCGATGTCTGGACTTCGATCTGTGCGTGTTTGCTGTGGCGTTGACTGTATCCGATCTTGTACATACGTATTTGTGTACGGGGACTTGTACTGTTTCCTTACCTTTTAATGCAGATATGTATTATCAAAAAAAAAAAACACCACCACACCAGCGACAAAATCGAGAAAGGAACTCCAGGGTGTTTGTCTTCATGGCGGAAGCGACGTCTGGCATGCCAAGGTCTTTCCCCTATACAGTATTGTTTTAGCTTTAGATCATGGAATACACCTTTTTTTTATTGTAATTGTGAAATTTGTAAAATATATATGAAGGTCCAAAAGCTAGGGACTATTTACTTGTCTGGATTCTACTACAATCCAACTCAATGCACTTTACTGCGGGCTTCGATGGCATACTAGTAAATATTTGTGTCACAATCTAGCAAAAACTGGCCTTAAGAAGATTTCATTATTTTACAATCTGGAGTGGAAGATTGTGAACCCGAGTCCAAAAGTTGATCCTTTGTTTCACCTTCAGCTTTCAGAATCCGCAATTCAACACTGAAACAAAGGTGGCCTCAGGCACATTCATCGAGGAATGCGACATCATAGTACGCCCTGCTGGCCTATTGCACAAATTGGAGGAGCCTGGACCCGATCAAGGCTGCCGCAACACTACCAAAACGGAACCCACGAAGATGCACTACCTTAAACACTATCGGCGGAAGGCAAAATCATGTAGCGACGGTGTGAAATGCGTCGCCACTATAGGAGTGGCTGGGTACAACCCACCGCTACAAAACAATTTGTAAACAACGGATCTTTTCGTCTGTAGCTACAAAGCGTAACGGTGAAAGGGCCAGTCCACTGCTATAATAGTTTTTGGCCCGCCGCTATAGTAGTGTTTTGTTGTTGTGATGATAACAACAGTAACAACCTGTCAATCTTCACTTCGATACAAAACTAAACACATGTAAACTAAATGTTGCTAGCCACAAACCCAAAATTTTCTTCAGGTACGATCACACAAGTTCAAACCAACACATTTACAGTGCATCGAACATGTGAAGGTTAACCAGACATGCACATGCCCCGTATATCAAATTAGAGACGACAAAGTTAATGGAAGCATGTGACATCATTATTCGGTAATAGAATCCAATCACCATGCAATGGCCAGACACAACTTCATTTTTGTTTCGGAAAAAGGAGAAAGTGACAGCAGACAGAGATTGTTTCTTGTTTCTCTAGTATCATCCCTGTTACCAAACTAGTAAGTAAGACAATGTTGCTATTTTTTGTTTAAAAGCAAAACAAGATATGATCCAAACAAAGGAGAATCCTATGGATTGATTTCGAGAGGAATTTGAACATGTCGATATATCCAAACAAGCACCGCAGGAAAATTGCCTATGGATCCAAACCCTACGAAAATCCTATGAGAATCTCTCGATCTAAAGGAGCCCTTTAACTCGCATCAAAATCAAAAGGAGAAATGGTATAAGTTTTCGACATTGGCACAAGCGACCTACACATGTGCTAGATGGAAGATAATATTTCTTAATTACACCTTATCCTGCTCCACATATATGCAATGGATATTTCGATTAATTATGAGGGCATATTACTACATTTTTTTGCAAATAACTGTATATTTTTTCAAAAAAAAAAAATCCTTGGTAGTCTTTTGAATGTATTGACAGGAAGTTCTCTTGAGCAGTTAACTAACCCTTAGAATCTGGTTTGACAAGAAAACCAAAGGTTGAACCTTAGAAGGGCCCTATCAGCAATCTGAACAAAAGGTAGATATATAAGCATTTTAGGCTTTTAGCACTTACGATGTGCCGCAGCTGACCATCGGCCTTTGATTATTTGCTAAAGAAAAAAAACATGCTGGCTCCAAAGTATTCACCATTCCAAGCAAGAGAACGATGAATTTGCTACAAACAACGCCAATGGATTAGCATGAGTCGGATCATAAACGGTTCCTCTCACATGCATGTACAGCATCTGTTTGTTTTTTCTTGTGCCTTAATAAGTTTCACTACGAGCTTTGTGGCCGAGTGGAATTGAGATCCCATGGCATCGTGCTCGGGTTAGATTGTGAACACTGAACTCATAAAATAACACTAACCAGACAGAAAGTTATTAGATTCAAAAAAAAAAACAATGACATATATAAAGAGGATATTCTGAGAGAGGAAAAATCTTCTAACATTACTACATCACAATATTTTTTTCGAAAGGTGACAAATGTCACTTACTTTGCTAATTAACTACGAGTAAGAGCAAATAGGTCCACTATCATACATTCAAGGTTACAAAAAGACAACGCGCATGGTATCTGATTTTTAGATAAAAGGAAACCTATTCATCAAGCAAAAAAGAAAAGAAAAAGAAATCCAGCCTCTACATCCTTGACGCGTAGTCCTTGACAGGCTTTCCGGAATAATTAGTTATTTGCCATTGCGATTTCTCTAGAGTAGAAATTTGCCATCGCAAAAATGCAAATCCAAAATATATACAAGATGTAGTTCATTTTAACATTTCCCCCAAAGTGGGGAAATGTTGAGAAAATCCCAGAACACATTAGGAAAGGGGAAGTGCAAGTTTCTGGAGCAAACCAAACTGAACTATCGATAGTCATCAAGAATGCCCACCGGAAGGGAACTTTGGGGCGTAGTCGCGAGGAACGACACAGCCCCTACCCTGAAAAGTCAGGTGATCGCTTGCCGTGCACATACCTTTTGATTCCTTTTTTTATTATTTGATCAGCAGTGGGAATCATTGAAACAAAAATAAAATAAATATACACTTTTAGATGGAGCAAAATTAAAGAGCATGTCGTAACAGTTAATTAGTAGTACCATCTTAAGCTATATCAGGTATAATGAAGTGTTTGATAAGAGACAAACACTGTACGAGAATCTTGTTGCTCTCCATCCTTCACTGAACTGACACTCGAAGGTGCAAGTTACTCATAAACACATGAAATCTACACACAAGCTAAGTACATTCATTCGGAATTTGGTTTCATTTTTGGGCCCTACAGCTTGCAAAGTTAGTCACATTTGGCAGCTTAATTAGTATTACCATGCAATCCCAAGCAAAGAACACACTTAACTCACAATTATATCTATTTCCTATAATAGATATCTACATATAGAGTAATTATCAGCAGCAATATGATAGTCCAACGCTGCCTTTTGGGCGCGTGTGGACGAACATGTATATGTGTACCTGTCAATGTAGTAGCTAGATTAATCGCAGCAGCAGCAGCAGCTTAATTAGCATGCATGATCGATCAGGTAGCAGCACCGAGGTGCGGCGGCGCTGGGGTGGATGAGGAGGTCGGCATCCTCTTGCCGGCGGCGTTGGTGTGGAGCGGCACGGCGGGGTGGTGTCCGGCGAAGAGCCCGAGGTGGCCGAGGAGCTTGTCCTTGCGGGAGAAGGAGGTGCCGCAGGAGCAGAGCCATCGGTGGTCGCCGCAGTGCTTCTCGTGGGTGCGGAGGTCGGAGAGGACGGAGAAGTGCTTGAGGTTGCAGCGGTTGCACACGTACATCTTGGGGCAGTGGCTGCGCTTGTAGTGGTTCTTGGCGCAGATGACCGACTTGAGCGGCTGGAACTTGGCGTGCTTCCGGTTCCACCGGCAGCCCTCCTGCGGGCACGAGTAGTACGATTTGTTGTTGATGTTGCCTCCTCCTCCTGCTTCTTCTCCGGCGCCGGCGCTCGCCTGCTGCTTGGCCGGGTTCGCCAGGGCGGCGCTGCTCTTGTACTCGTCGCCGTGCGCGCGCATGTGCATGCGCAGGTTGGCGTCGCGCTTGAACCCCTTGCCGCACACCTGGCAGTAGTGCGTGTACTTGGCCAGCAGCTCCGCGGCATCCAGCTCGATGATCGTCGACGTGCTCGTGTCCGGCGCAGTCGTCGCGACCGCCGTCGACTTGCCGCTGTGGATGCGGCTGTCGTCGTCGTCGTTGTTGTTGTTGTAGGAACCGCCACCACCACCGTGTACTGGTTGTTGGTGGTACCACTGCTGCATGACATGCGCGTCGATGGCGGGCACATGATGGGTGTTCTTTGCAGCACCGGCGCCGCCGTAGTGACCGTCCGCCGCCTGTTGTGCTGCGGATGATGACGCCGAGCAAAGCTGCTGGAAGGCGTACATCATCGACGAGGCGGCGCTGATGATCTCCTGGATGACGCCGCTTGCCCCCGACGCGGCGGCGACGGGGCCGGCGACGGCGAGGCCCACGAGCGGCTGCAGCTGCTGCACCTTGTCCTTGAGCACGGACAGGTTGTAGAGCAGCGCGTGGCAGTGCGTCTCCGACTCCATGAAGGCGCCGCCGCCGCCATCGAGCCCATGGAACAACTGCTGCTGCTGCTGCTGCTGCTGATTCTGCAACAAGTATGGATTTCCTCCTCCTCCTCCTCCTCCTCCTCCGCCTCCCGGGATCATGCTGCTGCCCATCGAGCTAGCTAGGCTACTAATCAACTCGATTCTTGGCTGGCGATTGATCGAGCTGCAATTGCGAATTTGCAACGCATACAATATGAAATCGGCCGGCCTCTAGCTAGCTACAACAGATCAAGAGGGGAATTAAGAGGATGGCGAAATCGAATTCGCTCGGCAGAGATGGAATTGGTTGATAGCTAGGCGGCTAGCTAGGTTTAGTCTGCGAGGGACTCAGGGAGGGGAAGGCTTGGGTCAACTGTGATGGATGCGAGGGCGTGGGCACTTGACAACATCCCTACATGAAGCCTCCCTCAAATGACACCCAGCCTGAAAGGAGACGCACACTGTTATGCATGACTTCCTGTCAGAAATCCCAATAAACTATACTTGTGTCTCCTCTTCTGTTCATACCTAGCCAAGCGGGCGAATTGTTGCTCTATTTTAGTGCAATCATGGCCCAGATCAAATGTTTGCTTTGGTCCTTTGGAGGAAATATAAATGTTTTCTTTACTGGCCCTGTTGGGAGTTGTTAATTTGATTGCTTCTTCGAGGCAGCAGCTCAGCAAGCAACAACCGATCTCTGTCTATTTAGTTTGTCAAAGCAGGGTCGCTGACCTGTGGGCCTAGTTGCTTCGAGATCCACCGTTAGATAACTGCAGCTTGGGTGCTGGACTGGCCCTGTGCTTTAAAAATGCATGGACTTCGAGAGTAGCTGTGTTCTTTAAACACAAAAATATATATAGGGCATGTTGTGCAAGGCTTTATCCAGGATGCTGCTCCCCTGTACCCCAGATAGTATTTGGCACCATATTCCTCTGAGAAATAAACCATTCTGCTCGAGGGTTGCTGCCACACGCCATGTTAATCAATCAAAGTAGTCTTGTTGAGGGAATGTCTTAACCTTTTTACTGGCTACCAGTGTTGTTGGTAAAATCGATTGTTAAATTGACGAGGACTTGGTAAGCGAACAAGATGAAATTAGCATGCCGCTCACGCCTTTTTCTTGCCAGTAACTCAAACGGCATTACTTTGGCAAAAAAGCATCATTTGACAGGCTACAAGGTATTGACTTGTGCAATCAAACATTTGAAGACGGTATTCATGTGTTAGACATGGTCGAAAGGGTAGTCCAATCTTAAATGCTAATTTATGAAAATGTTTCAGAGAGACACAAGGCACTTTAAGAGATGCATAATTCTCATAATACAGGACCAGTGGGCCGCTCTCCTGAAATTTTCAAGATTCACCTGAATATAGTTACTTTGGTGCACATCTGTGCCCTATCCATAAACTAGGAGTAAGCATCGGTTCAAACATCAGCCAAGAAAACAGAGGCCACTCAGCCATCTCTACAAGCAACTACAAGTAGCATATTGCATCTTTCATCTAGGATTGGGGCTTTGAGACTTCTGCTTCGCCTTCTCTATCAGGGGCTTCAACTGCTGCTTCTCCTCAAGAATCTTGAGGAAATTGAACAAGAACGGCACATAGTTGTGCTTCCTCCTGATGTTCTCGGTCTTCCACTTCTTTGACTTCTCTTCCTCCATTATGATCTTCTCAGTCACAGCCTCAATCTGAGCAGCAACATCTGCTAGTGACTGCTCAACAGAAGGCACCAGCCTACTGGCAGAAGGATCAGCCATTTGTGTCAAAAGGTTCTCCCTCTTCCTCTGAAGTTCTTTCAGCTCCGCAGTGTACATCTCTTTCGGTTCTTCATGATAGCCAACACACTGAACCTTATTTCGTTCTGAGAGAACCGATCAATGCGTTCTTGAATGACAGGCTGCGCCATCCTTAGCCACCCCGCCTCACCAACACCACCCGGGCATTTCCCCAGGTTTATTGGTCCTTCCTTCAGGCCATCAAGCTCATACAGGACCCCATCCACTGGAACATAGCTTATGAAATGGTAGACATCGTCGTCTTTGCTAGATGATTTCTGCTCCTCGGAGACTTCTGACCGTGCAAATGAGTTACTGCACATGCGAATGCTTTCGCAGTTGACTATAGCCAATCCTTTGAGCTCAGGTGGCAAATCCTTTGCAAACTCCTTGAGCCTTTTGAGCTCATCACTAATAATGATGCCAGGAGAGTTCAAGAGCACTGAAATGATAGCTTGGGTTGCACACGCGTTGTTAATTATCTGCAGGTAAAGAACGACGTGGTTATAAAAGGATGCAGCTGGGCAAAGGCAGTAACATTAATGCTTCTGACCTGGTTGGCAAAGAAAAGGTTTGGGATTGGCTCCTTGATAACAGGGCGCTCATCTTTCTCTGGAGGTCGCCATTTGTAAAGCACAATGAGCCCATAAATAGGCCTAGCAAACACCAAAGAAGTTTGGCAATGTTGATACAGATTTTTTTTTTTTTAAAAAGCATCCATGGTAATGCTGTATGCAAGGAAAAATAACCTACTGAAGATTGCTGAGAGCATCCAGGTCAAGAGTGTAGAGTTCATCAACCTGTTAGGAAAACAAACAACATAGTGTTTCATGATGTGCCGATTTTTTAATTGCAGCAAAAGGATCTCAAGTCTCAAAGAAAATGAAGCAAAAGCAGAGCTGCTCTTGTTTCTCGAAAGACGACTTTTGGTTGTGTATTGTGGCATACTATTGAAATAGGTAATTTTAATATCCAGCTGAAATTAAGGGCATAGAAAGAAGTACAATAAAAAGCTACGGGGATCGATATATGAAGGAAAAACAGCTATCACTCTCCAAGTAACTTAGTGATAGTTATGGCTTAGGTGACAGCACTGTTCTAAATGAAGAAGGTTATGGCCTTGTAAAAGGCTTCTTAAGTGGCACATGAAAATCTATCTGCTATGTTAAACAAAGTTTGATGGTTAGGCTGATACAAAAGGCCATTTAGGCGTTTCAAACGGCATTAACGACCTGCTAGTGCAGTTTTAAATCATCATAAATAGTATCAGAGAATCTGTGTTGACATGCTCAGCAAGCAACATTTTGTCACTTCTAATTCTTGTCAGTGTGTATAATTGCAAACCATCCTGTTCTATGAACAAGGAGTATGTATTCTGTGCTCACATTGGTATGGTACAAAGAGGTATAACGTCTATCAAAAACCCCTGTCCTAACGCATCGAACTACACTGCTAAAAGTTGGGGCGACTGTTTCAAACTTCCTGTCTCATAGATTGAGAGCAGTTGATTACTTACTTGAAGGCCCCTCACTTGCATCTGTTGCAGTAGTTCAGTGAAAACACCTGTACATGATGTAAAGGTTATGATTCATTTCGTCTTTTTTTTTCAGATGAAAGAAAAACTGAAAAAGGCCAACAGTTAGAACTTAGAAGAAGAGCCAGAAATTAACAGCGGACTGGCTCTTCATTTTCCAATTGCAATGCTAAAGATAGGAATTAGCATGAGGACATTCTTGTCACAGCCCAATCACAAAGGAAGATATAATTGGAACTATAAATTGAGAATGACCAATTTGTTACTCCAATACAATGTCCTAAAACAACTAGGCGCTTACTGAGGTGCAAGAACAAACTTTGATTACTGAGTTGACATCAAAACATTCTCTGCTCTTGTTTGCGCAGTTGTTGTTCATGTATCACGCCCTCACGTACAAGACAAAGTAGTTATACGAAAAGTAATTTCAGTAAATTATGGTGCGAATGCTGTAGTAATAGCATGAATGAAATAAAACTAAAATACAGCAGAAATTGGATACTAATCAGTCAAATACAGTGATGCGGATTAGGTTAATTTTACATCACAGACCGCCAAGAAACTGTAAGGAGGACAGAAATCAGTTTACCAGGATCATTCTCAATTGGGAGCCAAGACATGTCGAAAATTCCTCTCCGAGCCTGCGAACGGAAGAAGATAGTATTGTCAGTGAAGTGTAGATCAACAGAAATAAGCTTCATCGGCAGAGAGGCAGCAAACAAAATACTGAAACACTTGATTTACACCCAATTGCTTGGAAAGGAAAATGCAGCAGTAACAATGGTGAGCACAGATACAGTTCCTGTACGAGAAGGGGTAGGGGAGAGTTCAGGGGAGGGCGGACCGAGCAATAGGGCGAGGTAGGGCCGCCGCCCTACCTAACGGCAGCAGAGCAGAGAAACCAACCCCTCCCCCCGAGAGATGAAAATCTTCATATCATCCCTGATTGGTATGAAATCTTCAGGGTCGATCCATCACCACTACGTCCAGCCTAAATGTCAACTACAAAAGGAAGGGGGAGGATTTTCTAGAGGATGGCGAGGGAGATCTCGTTTCTCACCTGGGGTGGGGGTGGAAGCCGCCGGCGTGCTGGTCGAGCGAGAGGAACTGGAAGGGAGAAAGAAGGGAACGAGCAGCCTCTGTTGTAGCGATTTGGGGGAACCTAAGGGAGGGCCGGAGGTGGGAACCAATGAATCCGCGGCGGAGCAGAGAGAGATTGGATGGGGGTGTACCTCGTCTTCTTCTCTGTTGAGGAGGAAGGACGAAGGACGGTGGGCAGGAAGACGAAGACGAAGCTTGCGGCTGCTGCTGCTTGATGTTCGGTGCGTCCCCTCTTGCGCGCTGAGGGTGGAAGCCGCCGGCGCTGGGGCTGCGGGTGGGGTGGGCGTGCTGGTCTCGCTCGACCAAGAGGAACTGCGACTCTGTTTTTTTTTTTTTTTTTTACCAGCTGCCTATGTTGTCGATGGAAGGTGGTCTCGGTCTCGGCCTGGGTGGCTGGCTCACTGGCTCGGCCTGTCCTAATTTGTGACATTTTCTACTAATTAATAGTCACCCCCTGTCCAGCAGAGAGCCTCCCATGGCTGCCCCCCTTGATATTTGATATTTGGTTCAAGCTCGCCTCGCCACTGCAAACTCCATAGTCTTCCACTGAAAAACAAACACCAAAGATGACTAATTCAAATGCAACGCATAAAAGTGTCCGATCCTTTGACCATTCGTTTTATTCGAAAAAATTATAAAAATAATAGTTTTTTTCGTATGATTTGTTTCATCAGTAGATATACTTTAAATATAACATAATTATTTTTATATTTTTATAAATATTTTAAATAAAACGAATGATTAAACGTTATATCTGAAAGTCAACAATCCCTTATATTTAGGAACGGAGGGAGTAAGCAACAAAGGAAACAAGCTAAGGCAGCACAGCACGCAGGCGCAGAGCATGTCTGCATAGATTTTCAGTAGTACGTGGCGTGGGAATACATGATCAGAACATTACATTACGATCGACTATGTTAGTTCTAAGGAGGTGCTGGACACAGGACAGCAAGCTAGTAACTAGAGAAGAGAGAGCTAGAGAAGGCTAATGCTTGGACACACTAAGGCACTTCCATTACTTGCACACTAGGTGCTATTTATAGTACATAGGAGGAGGCTGGCTGCTACTTCTCCTAGACTCTAGAAGGTTACAGCTACAGTAAGTCGGTGCTACAGTACCTCTACAGTAGTTCTGCTACATTCCAGAACATATCACTAGTTTTCAAGACTCTACTATATTCTAGATTATTCCAGGAACACAAGGTTTACTCAACATTCTCCCCCTAATCCTTGTGTTCCTCACTTCATCTTGACTATTCTATTCCAGCAGCGTCTCCCCCTAACCACGACATGGCGCTCTCCGCCATTACAGCAGCGTCGACTCGTCGTCGGCGTCGGCAAGCAGTGCCTTCTCCTTCCTTGGCTGGCGGCAGAACCTTGCAATGTGACCCGGTCGCCGCAGTTGAAGCAACGTCCTCGGTGGCGCCTACTAGCACCCGAGCTTGTGCTGCTTGCGTCGTCGCTGTCCCCGTCATAGCCGCCACTACGGCTACTGCCTTTCTTGCAGCGACGCCGCACAGCACGCGACGCCCATGCTCCTTGCAGCCGCGCTGACGCCGACGCTCCTCCCATTGCTCCTCTGTGGAGCAGCAAGCGTGCAACGCCCTCACCGGCCTCAGCCACCTCGTCGTCGGCAGAGCGATCCTCCGCCGAACGCAGCCTTCCGACGAGCTCCTCCACGGACATGGAGTTTTAAGTCCAGGAGCGTCTCAATCGCTACCGCGATCTGGTTGAACTTCTTGGGGAGCACGCGCAGGATCTTTCTCACCACGCGACCCTCCTCCATCTTCTCGCCGAGCTCTCTCAGCTTGGTGACGATGTCTTGAACCGCAACACAAAGTCGTCGATGGACTCACCATCAAGGAACGCAACGTTCTCGAACTCCTTCAAGAGCCGCTGCGCGTTGGCCTCCTTCACGCGCGAATCTCCTTGCCGCATCGCCTTACTGCTGCCCACGCGCTCTTTCGCCGACTTCTTCACGGCGAGCCCGGCCTTCATCTCCGACGGCACCCACGCGCAAGATGGCAGCCAACGCGAGCCTATCCTCGCGACGGTCGACGGTCGACCCTGTCCGACTCCACTGCTTCCCACAGCCCCAGCGCCTCCAAGCTCACTTGCATGACTAAGGACCACTCATGGTAGTTGGTCTTGGTCAGCAGCGGCAGCTCCACGGCGCAGGAGTTAGCGACAATACGCTCTGCAGCAGCGCTGGTATGTCCAGCCTTTGGAGACTTTGGCGAGGACGACATTCTCCTGGCTCTTGATACCAATTGTTAGTTCTAGGGGGTGCTGGACACAGGACAGCAAGCTAGTAACTAGAGAAGAGAGAGCTAGAGAAGGCTAATGCTTGGACACACTAAGGCACTTCCATTACTTGCACACTAGGTGCTATTTATAGTACATAGGAGGAGGCTGGCTGCTACTTCTCCTAGACTCTAGAAGGTTACAGCTACAGTAAGTCGGTGCTACAGTACCTCTACAGTAGTTCTGCTACATTCCAGAACATATCACTAGTTTTCAAGACTCTACTATATTCTAGATTATTCCAGGAACACAAGGTTTACTCAACAGACTAGATACAGAAATCCCCCTAATCATCATGCTTATTCATCAAGTCCACCACGCCGAGGCTGACAGTATACATAGCATTTCTTTAAGGCGAGCAAAACATACATAGTACTAATTAACGAATTGGAGTGGATACTGGAGTACGTACACACGTAGCATAATCCCTGGGCCTGAATAACAGCAGTAATGGAGAGCTCAAGCAAGTGAAGCTTATTACTAATAATTATTATTTAGGGCTGCTGCAGCTGCCTAAATAATTAGGCAGGGAGTAGGAGGAAGTCTGGGTCGTTCTGGAGCTTGTGCATGGGTTCCGGCTGCAGCGCGAGCTCGACGTCGATGCCGCCGTCGCCGCCGCGGCCTGGGTAGAGGTAAACCATGCCGTCGAACTTGTTGTTTCCGGCGCTGCGGACGCGCTCCGGGCGGCCGAAGCCGAAGTCGACGTCGTAGACCTTGAAGCGCGGCGAGCTGCCGACGGCGACGCAGTTGGGCCCCGCGTCGCTGTAGTGGAAGAGCTTGGGCGCCGCCTCGTACTCCTCCAGCCTCCGGGCGACCGCGGCGGCGTCGTGGTCGTCGATGGCCTTCTGCAGGAGCCCCGCGGCCAGCTCCGGCGGCCCGCCGAGTAGCATCCCGGCGGGGACGCCCGTGAAGACGGCCTGGATGAGGTTGCCGAAGTAGGCGGGCGGCAGCGGCGGGTCGAGGCGGGAGCGGCAGTCGGCGAAGACGGCGAAGGCGGTGATGTCGGCGGGGCCGAGGCCGCGGGCGCGGGAGACGGAGCGCCAGATGTGGGCGCCCAGGGACTGGAACGTGGAGAAGGGCTTGGCGCCCGGCGGCAGCGCCGCGTTGGCGCCGGCCTTGATGCGCGCCACGACGGCCTCCGGGAAGGAGAACACGCGGGCCACCAGCGCCTTCTTGGGCCCGTTCGGGTCCGTCTTCTCGTGGGCCTCCGCGGACGCCGGCAGGTCCAGGCGCACGCGGACGGACCGGGCCAGGGAACGGTCCAGCACGGGGGCCAGCGACGGTTGGCCCGCGCCGCGGCAGAGCTCGGCCAGGAGGACATGAAGTGCCACGTGGAGGTGCCGTCCAGCACCGCGTGGTTGAAGGCGCAGCCCACGGCCAGCCCATCCTTGAGCTTGGTGAATGCACAATTTTTTTTTGTCAAATTATGAAATTAATCAGCTGTTAGGTACGCTAGTTGGTTGTGATCATAATAGTTTTTTTTTTGAAGGAAATCATAATACTCCTAGTTCGTGCAATGCAATGGCTTTAAGGTGCATTTACTCGTCCATGTTTGTACAGGCAAGAGG
Organism: Eragrostis nindensis; assembly: GCA_012490785.1. NCBI lineage: Eukaryota > Viridiplantae > Streptophyta > Magnoliopsida > Poales > Poaceae > Eragrostis > Eragrostis nindensis. The sequence continues at coordinate 56,542 of JAAXCT010002026.1, forward strand.
ATCATGTCTACAGTACACTTTGTTTGTACAGGCCATAGTAGCAACTAGATCTGCGCATTTTGAATCGATCTTTTGGTGTTGGATCTGAATAAGAGTTGATGCCCAGCGTTCCAATTTTGAATCTATTGGTATTGGAGTGCAAGGAACCCATTAAATCACTCACTATTGAGAAGAAAATACTTTTCTTGTGATCAATGAACTCAATTAGGTGCTCACAGCTGTACCAGTGAAAAAGGTGGCAGCGTGAAGATCTACGGGGGCTGGTTTATTATGGAAAAAATGCAATGCATTACAAATAATGAAATAATGACCTGGACGGCGAGCAGCGGGCGGCGGAGCCCCTCGAGGTTCATGACGCCGGTGTATGGCACGAGGCTCTGCATGACCTCGTCGCCGCAGTCCCCTCCGGCGAGGTCGTCGACGGAGACGCCCTGCGCCTCGGCCTCGAAGACCTCGGCGCCCTCGTCGCCTTCCAGGGCCAGCGCGCCGTCGGCGTCCTGGCGGATGCGGCCGGCGAGCGGGGAGAAGACGCGGAGGGCGTCGGCGAGCGCGGCGGTCATGCGGGCGACGGCGTCGGGGAAGGAGTCGGGGCGCGGTACAGGAGCAGCTTCTGTTGTAGTAGAAGGTGATGTAGGGGAGGTCGAAGGTGGCCAGGCTGCACCGGTTCTTGGCCGCGCCACCGTGCGGCTGCCCGTCACCGTCACGCTGCCTCCTCCGTTCTCCACGGCCATTGCTGATGTCTACTGTAGTGTGGTGTGGTGTGGATCCAAGAAGAGATGGACGAGTGACTGACCAGTGAAGAAGCAGAGGAGCTGTGCTGTGCTGCTCGATCTAGGTAGGTTGGGTGATTGATATAGAGAGGAAGGGAGGCGGAGGTGGGTCGGCCATTAATGCATGGCGCGAGAGGAGAGAGAGAGAGAGAGAGAGAGAGGGGCAGCAGCAATGGAGGGAGGAATTGAATTGAAGGAGGACAGGAGGCGGTAGATAGTTCGGTTGGGAGAGAGAGGTGCCCATTTATGGCGTCGTCGACACTGGACTGGATGATCGATCGATCAGTCGTGCTTGGTTGTAACTCCCTCCAGGCCTTCATGTCCGCGTACGTACTGCTGCTGTTTGTTTTGCGACGCGCCCAGCAGGTCACATGCTTGCGACCTCACTTGCCAGAAAGAAATAAAGCAAGCAAAGCAAAAATCGACCCACCTCTCAAGTCGATCTCATCCGTGATAAAAAGTTTTGCAAGTAAAAGGAAACTCGTGAACCTTGCTTCTTCTTGTTACGCGCGGGTATTACTTACTCCTAATTTCTTGGAGCTCTTTCATTCAATAGCACACAAACGACTGAAAAAACAACTCATTCAAATCACCGATATTAAAGTTGAATACGATCGACCATCATACAGCTAGCTTGCTGTACTACACACTCACAATGTTCTCTTAACTGAAGCGACACCCACTCAATGGTTGGCACAAACAGATAATGGTCCACTCAATTCTAATATGCGTGGCGCGTAACTTGTAATCATCAACGATTCAGCATCAACATGACTTGTATACTACTAGCAGTGCTGCCAGTGATGCTGCATGCATGATGCAGGTCCTAGCTGCCTGCTAATCATCGTCAGGTAATACCATTGTATAATATTCTCAACTAATACGTACGCCTCTCTCGATCCTCTCCTAATAAGTTTCCTCAGGATAGTTTTATTTTACCATCATGATCTGAAACTATACATGAATTAATTATGATGAACAAGTAAATCTGAAACTATAACGACATGTCCAAATGACAAGTTAACACGATCAGTTTCTTTTCCTGATCATATACGTGCGTCGTCCCTGTAGTAGAGTACTGAGTTTTTAGTTTTTAAGTTTTAACTAGTGGATCGATGTGGATCGAGAATAATGAATGCATAACGCCTGCAGGTCAAGCTGCATGCATTTGGATCAGCATGCAGCAATGTTTGCAAGGTCCTGATCGACTGCAAGCATATTTACGGATACGCAGTAGTGGGACTGCTGGTCAGCCTGTACGTATTACTCCTATCCTCTGTAGGGCAGCGGTGCACTCCTCTCCAACGGCACAGTATAGTATGCAGAGGTTACTACTCCTACAGTGTTACCCCATCCATCCATCGATCCATCCATAAGGGCTTTTTTGGAACGCAGGAATTTTACGGGAATTGTACAGGAATTTCACCGAAAACAGTTCAAATTTCACAGGAAAAACACAGGAAAGAAAAATTTTTTCTTTGATCCAAACGAGGCCTAAATCTCGGAAAACCAGGTCAGAGATAGAAACTCCTACAGTATGCACCTTACCTGCCTGCCAGATATCTATCAATTGATGCATGAGTGCATATCATATTTGCATCTTTCCCCGACCCATCCATCGACCGATAATTGCAGCAGAGAAAATGGATCAGCGATTAACGTTGGAATACGTCTGATGAGACAAAAAAAAAAGGTACTATTAAGCCTAAGTGAAGTACATTTGTATGTACTATCGGCATGAAGTTGGTGACAAGTTATGGGTGAGGCCAGCAAAGCAGGCGAGGGCACCAACATCCACCGCGTAGGCAGTAGCTGCGGGAAATCTCAAAGCACAGGCTAGTGTACTGTTAATTGAGCCAAACCATGCAAGCAGAATTTGACCCACCTCATCAATGCTTAATCTTTTCCATTGAATGAACTCGTAAATTTTGGGCGTACCGATGGTGGGGATGGCATGCATAGACGAGGCAGCGTCGTAGATCCGTGGCCGACACGGCGGTGGATCAAAGAACAAGTGACTTAATTTGCAGAGGAAGAAAACTCGTAAAGATGGAATTAGGAGGCTTTGAGTCGACCAAAGGTTAATTTGAGCCATCACCACCAGGAATGTAAAACACAGCAAATAGTGGAATGGTTCTGAAGCGTTTGCCATCACCAGGAATATTGGAGTTTTAATTTACTGGTTAATATAATTACGGCTTGGTTAGAGGAGCCGAGTGTTGAAAAGCAATTGAAACATGATGGACCATGCACATGAAGGCCTTTTTGTCTTTTGTTTTCATAAAGCTTCTTGCTCGATCGGTACGTAGAGCTGGCAAACAACACGATGCATGGTGAATGAATTGTATTGGCCGGGATGAGCTGGAAGAGAATGTTATGGCTAGACCAAAGTACCCGACACTGTAGCAGAGACCAAGCTAGCTAGCAGCAACAATTGCATGCAGACGTAGTGCGTGCCACGATCCATGGCATTCACTGCAATGCATGTCGTAGTATTGCCCCTTCCTAAATTCCAACGCACACTACAGTAGTATAGTAGAATAGTACAGTCTACATCTCGACTTGCCCCCAATAACGTAGTACTCCTCTCTCGTACGTATTGGGCCGGGATGAGCTGGAAGAAACGGTACGGAGGGAGCAGCAAGTATTACTTGTGGTGGCTGGCTAGCGAGCAAAGATCGAAGTACCCCGACACTGTGGAGAGACCGGACCAAGCTGGCTGCTAGTATAAACATTGTTTTGATAATAGTTGGGAGAGGGAGGGGGAGGGGGGCATGACCCCCTTTAGTCGTAAGGAAGCTCCGTCGTTGCACGCGTAGACGTGGCATGCACCATTGATGCCTTTTTGTTTTGTTTTCTTTTGTTGGACAAGACGACTTGTCGTGTCGGCTATACCAGTAATCGGTCCACACGCGAGCTTGTCATTCAGGATCTGCAAATTCAAGACTAAATAAAATGGGCCTCAATGGTTCTTATAAGGTCCATCTTTCAGGTCAAATGAACGGGCCTCAATGGGCTATATTCAAAAAATCAAGGCAAGGCGAGATAGCTTGCTTCACCATGCATAGTCGAGTTTGTGCATGAGCATCGAGACTCAAATGTAGATGTGCACATGTTAGCTAGAAGTTCAGTTTACCTTTATTTAGGTAGGCATGTGTGGTACCTTTTTTTTTTTTTTTGCGTGTGTGGTACTTAACTCCGCCAGAAGGAGTTAAGTACCATTTCAAGGATCAAATACCATGGTTAATATATGTTGTGGAACATTCGGGATCAATATACCATAGCAAGGAATAATTCTTCTGTTTACGTTACCATCTATCCATAGGAGCTGTGAGATGGGCAAGAGGAAAAAGAACATATATACTAGTATATATACTAGTATAGATATATTTTTCTGTTTCGAGAATGACACACTAGCTAGGCAATACATTCAAATGACGAGCCCCATGACATGATGCCCGCCTTTGATTTATTACAACACCACTAGAGCAATTTCAAAGGATCGATGGACTTGGTTGAATGATTCTAGTAGTCGTCGTCATCCTCGTCCTCGAACTTGTTCTCCAGGTAGCTGGCCCCACCCGCCAGCGCCAGGCCGCCCAGCACTCCGGCCGCCGTGCCCACCGCCAGCCCCGTGCCCATCCCGCTCTTCTTCGGCGCCTGCTCCTGTGATTGATTAGCGGAGCCGTACATGGGAGCAGGAGGAGCGCCGCCGTAAGCTGCCGGCTGCGGGTAGCCGTAGCCCGCGACGGCAGCAGTGGGCGCTGGGTACCCGGCCGGCGGCTGCTGCTGGGTGTAGTAGGGGTCGCGCGATCCGCCGCCGCCGGCGTAGGGGTACGGGGTGGGGCCTTGGTCGTATGGGTAGCGAGGCGCCGATTCTCTAATCGCTACGCGGACGTCGAGGCGTCCCTGCGGCCTGCCCGACGGGCGCTTGAGGCGGAGCGTGCGCGACACCTCCTTGGCTTCGTCGAGGACGTCACGGAGCGGGAGGCGCGCGGACCCGACGAGCGGCTTGTTGACACCCTCGCCGGCGTTGGAGTTGGCGTGGACGACGTCGATGTAGAGCACGGCGGAGGAGTACGAGGGAGGGAGGGGCACGAGGAGCTTTTCGTCCCAGACGGGGGCGTCGCCGCTGTCGAGGTCGACGCGGGTGGAGCACTTGGGCCCGTCGTCATCCACCCACACCACGGCGTAGGGCTTGAGCTCGCCGTGGCGCCAGTTGACGTTCTTCAGCTCCCGCGCCGACCCCACCGTCACCTCCACAACCTCGTACCGCCGGGAACCCATCCTCCTCTGCTTCTGCCTGCTGTGGTGGTGGTGGGAAGAATGGGAGGGAGACGGGTGGTTTAAATACCGTAGGAAAGGAGGGTGTGGGCCCCCTGTTTGGTGGTGGCGCGGTGCCTCTTGGAGGAATATAGACCAGTGTTGCAAGCAACCGTCAGTGATGGGCGGCTCGGTTCCGTCTTCCGCCCGCCGTTCGTGGATTTGCCTTTCAACAAACAGACTGCGGCGGACGGCCACTCTCGTCAATAAGGTTTCTTGTATCCTTCATCTAAGACTGTTTTTTTTTTTTTACTTAGGGTTAAGGTTGAGGATTACTCGATCCACCCTTTAGGTGTCTGCATAATTATTTATCAACTAAGTACATACTGCTAATCTTGGTTTCTTTCTTCGAATCAAATGCCAGAGATTTGCCGGCACCATTCTTTTCGACTTATCCTAGCACATCCAATCTTAAACAAGTATACTAAAATTACTCGATGGGGATATGCATCAATCTAGTGTTCTAGTGCATGCATGGGAATCTCACCATCAGATACGACCTCTCTCTACCCACAACTTGTACTACGTTTTCTTAGCCTTCGACAAATATTCCATCTCTACGGATGGATGTATATCTGACGCAAATGCGCTCAGAATTTGATACGAATTTGGAGAATAGGCAGATGGTGCAAAGTCTGCAAACTACTACTACTAGAACCTGCCGAGGCCGGAAAGCTCCGCAGCGTACCACAACTGCCACGATTATGGTACAGATGGACCCATCCATCATTCTACCTGATCAATCCAACACTGCACGGCCCATTAGCACCACCAAAACTGACGCCAACAATCGAGAGAAACATCACAAGTCTAAAATGTACGTTTTGACCCCTGACATCCTCTACATATTGTAGTTAGGCGTTCTTGCCAGTTTACTATGCCACACAAACATCCAGTTAAGCACACACACAATCCGACGCCTCACAACAATCGCTACAGGGTAACAGTAACGACTGAAAGCTATCGGCATCTTCTCAAAACATGTCTCTGGACAGGGCAAACTAATCCGCCAAACTTTTAGAGGCTATCTCGTACACGTTCTCAGAAGTCCATTGGCCGAGATGATCATCTCCAGCTGGGCCTGCATGGATATACCAAACCAACGGTGTACTAGACCAACCACATCCTATCCTATTCATTCACTATTGCGCACCAGGGAGGAGAAGAAAGGTACCTTAGCAAGCGCTTGTCTGGTCTCATCATATCGCCTCCACCGAGAAATGCTGAAACCATTCGGGAGGCCACCTATTTTCAAAATCCAGCAAATTTAAGCTTATCAGCTAATAAAACCCAATGGTTAATACATGAGAAAGGTGTTTATGCCTTCGGCGCGTGAACCACAACTGACCTGAGGGTTTATCTTGTCAAGCTGCAAAACTACTTCACCCAAGAACTTGTACCCAGAACCGTCCTTTGCGTGGAAATTCACAGCCGACCCACAAAATCCCCCAATTAACGAGTACACCTGAATCTCGAGCAATTCATTGGTCAGATCCTTAGACTACATATTACAAATTTCAAGTTACAGCTAACAGCAGCCAGTACCTTGTTGGGATTTCGCATGTCAAAAGCAGGGTGAGCTAGCAGCTTTTGAACGTTAACGACATTTCCAGGAATGTCCGAGGTAGCTTGAAGAGCAAACCATTTGCTCACAACCTATTATTGAGCAGAAAAAGAAATGCAACTTACCACTTAGTATAAAGTTAGTGGCATAAAATGGTATATATCAAGAGATCAATCATGTGTGCGCAGTCCAAAGAAAGCCACAGGGGCGGTCTTATCCCCCACCCGTCGAATATGTGTGTGCAGTGTCTTACCAAATAGTCATGCTGCCACTTGTTATAGAAGTCCAAAAGGGCATCATCGCGAACTTGGCCAGGATTTTGAGACAAAGCTGCTAGGGCAGCAAACTGCTCTGTCATGTTAGTCGCAGACTTGTATTCATGCAGTGCCAATTCAGTCACATCATGTTCATCCAGAGATGCAAGGTAGGCTACAAAGTACACCATAAATATATATTTAAGGCCACATTGTTCATAAAAATAATTCCCAGGTTGCATTACAGGTTTAAAAGAGAACAAAAATATATACCAAGACATGTATTTTTCAATGCACGCCCGTGCCAAACTATCATGGTTAAATGTGTAAGCCTCGGAACTTCTGTTGCTTGTCACCTGTGTTACAAGAAAAGGATTACAAAAACAATAGTTACGATTTTTTTCTTGCAAAAATCTAGAAAAGAAATTGGGCTAAAGAATTTGGGGATAAAAGAGGATAGTGGTTGGCTGGTTCACTTACAGCTGCAAGAAGGTCATCTTTGAGTTGCAAGGCAAGCTCCTTCTTAATAAAGTTACGGACAGCATGAACCGCATCAGGATCTGCAACTGACATCATATCCATAATCTCCCCTTGACCAGGCAATGTTATTGCTTTCGCAATGAATTCCTGTATGAAATCACAGTAGCCATTTTGTAATTGAAATTGGTGCCGAAAATCACAATAGGGACAAAAGCAATACTTACTTTATCTAAGCTTGTGTTGCGCAGAATTGATCTAAGTCCATCAACAAATTTCGGGTTTAGGGCCAGTGTTTTCTGCTGCTGGAAGTCGGCTACAAGACTGAGCATCAAATTGCGTGCCAAAATTTGGCCAGCTTCCCATCTAGAAAATGAAAAAAAAAAAGTAATTGTAAGATTAAACTCTAATAAAAAAAAGAAATATCTTCAGAAGGGTAATCCAGAACAACCTGTTAAATTCATCTGAATCATTGGCAAGTAAGAAAAATAAGTCACTCTCACTCAGATCCGAATCAAGACGGACAGGAGCACTATATCCCCTCAACAAGGAAGGAACCGGCTTTTCAGGCACGTTTTTAAATATGAACTCTTCCTCCTTCTGAATAATAAAAGCAAGTTCAAATATCAGAAATGGGTATCAAGAAACATACAGTACTAATGCAAATAGAAATTAAGCTAGGTGCCTATGTGTCAACCATAGGTCAATAAAGACAAGGATTCAAATCTTAACCCCAACAAAATATATGAGGTCCTACAAAATGGAAGCAGAACGTAAAGCCAACAAAGAAGTTTTAAGGTGGCAGCAGCAGTGTATACTTTAGCATAAATTCAAAGAGCATACACCTGAGCTAACTGTGGAATATGCTATCACATAAATTAAAACAACAACAACAACAAAGCCTTTTAGTCCAAGCAAGTTGGGGTAGGCAAGAGATGAAACCCAAAGGATCTCGAAAAACTAGTCATGGTTTTGGCACGTTATTAGTATTCATTATGAAGGGCAAATATAGGAAATAATCACGCTTCCTTTACCTTTTTAAACTGAAGCACAGTAGTAAAGACGGGCTTGCCGTCACTAGAGAGTGTTTGGAGCGTTCCATCATTGTAAACAGAAGTGAGGGGCATATCTTTCCCAGTGGAATCAACAAGCCCGACAGCAACAGGTATGAACATTGGTTCTTTCACTGGTTGCCCAGGAGTGGGTGGCACTTCTTGACTTTATTTATAGAAAAAAAAGATGGATTAGTTAGAATGTACCATTTTTTTTAGAAAAAATATGATAAAAGACATATCAGAGTATGCAAATTCCACAAGCCACAAGCTTGAATAAAAATGAATGGAATCACGCGAAATGGTAGATCTATTTCCACATAGAAGTACTAAGTTTTGAAGGTGACTCAAAACTGAAGATGTGGAGGCTCACCTAAATTTTAGAGAAAACGTCTGAGAACTTGCATCATATGAAGATGCTACCCTGACTGTAGGCGTACCTGCTTGGGAGTACCTATTGGATGGCTCTTGCACAATAAGATTTTGTTTCTAACTTGTAACATGACTGAAAGATAGAATGATAGATACTACCATTGCAAGAAGTTTGGAAGTTGGGTATTATTAGCATCACACATCGCTGCATAGAAGTCTTCACAAGTGACAGCTTGCCCATCATGCCTTTGGAAATAAAGATCCATGCCCTGCAACAAAAGAAAAATGGCCAATAAAAGAAACTCATGTCCAACAGTGTAATTCACATCAACAACTGAAGAAAAAACACTTGGGCCAATGGGCCAAGGTAAACAAGATATGCAGCATTTCCGCAATATAAAACATTTCTCTCAACAAAATAAAACAATTGTATTTGCGAGCGATGAAACCTATTTATTGTGAAAATATGATATGAAGACAAAACATGTGCAATAAAATCTTAAAACTTTCATGGTTGATAAATATTTTGCTTTTTCACATGTGAAAAGATATCTCAAGACTGCCATAAAATTCATTAAATGCCATTCATGATTTTTGCTAACATTCATTAGAAATGTAATGGTGTGAAATGTGTTTGGAGAATCAGTCACTGACCAAAACGACTACTATATATGCCACAATAAGATCATCAGCATTGTTTCTAAATTTAGACTTTTACCTTTCGGAACCCTGATGCTCCAAACATGGTCTTGTACATTCTCACTACTTCAGCACCCTATAACAAGATCGAGTCACATATCATTGTGATTTTCTGTAAAAGGCACGGACACTGTAAAGGAACAATGCTAGGTAAAACAACCTTCTCATAAACCTGTGATGAAATCCCAAACCAATTGGATGAAGAAGTAGAAAGCAACGAAAACAATGTCAGTATTCAAATCACTATAGTATAATTGTTTGGTTTTCAGAAAAAGCTTGCAAAATACGCACCGTCACTGCCAAGGTGTTCAAAATTCAAGTCGTGGAGAAGATTCATCAGATAAGGTTTCATAAGTTGAACATGGATCATCGATTGGTCAGTGCATGTCACAGTAGATAGCAACTTTGTAGGCAAAGAAACTCACCAGTATAGAAGTTGTCCATCTGCCAGTCAAAATTAAAGAAATATTATACACTGGATTTGTAAAGCTGTTGCAACTTGCAGAATCAATGAATATATTCAAATGACTGAATAATAAGTATCAGAACCTTGATGTATGAATGGGGGCGAATAGGATGCGCCATGGGCCCAATCCTGATAGGGTAAGCAAAATAAATCATGCTGCTGCAAAGTTTCAGTTTCTGCCAGAAATAAACTGGAATGCAGTGACAGAGCGCAGATAGAAGGAACCTGAGGGAATTGATAGATTCTGAGTTTGGAGACATCAGCAATTCGTTTTACTGTACGGCAGCCGAGGTCTGACGAGAACTCCTGCACAACTAATTTGATTAACACTTTAACAGAGTATGATGAAAAACGAAACTTGAAGTGGATATGCAAGAGTACCTGATCCCTGAAGACAGTCAGTCCTTCTTTCAGGGTTAGCTGGAACCAATCACGACAAGTCACTCTGCAATATTGTTGAGATAATGAGATCATTAATTCAATAGCATCAGGCGAAGCAGTAATAATTGGTTTCAAAAATGTATAAATAAAGAAGCAAAGGAATGAAAAAAAGGTTCAGGTATTAAGAAATTGAAACAATATTTCAGGAAATAAACTATAATTAAAGATACATCCAGAGTGGTGTATATGATTACCTGTTCCCCGTCCAGTTGTGGAAATACTGCAAAAGTAAGAAGCAGTAAGTACAACGGAGATCGCCAAATATCAGATGATCACACCAGAAATATCACGGATATCTACAAATGTATGTACCTCGTGTCCAACGACTCCCAAAATTGCGGCATAATCACCATCAGTGGCTGTTTCTGGTGATGCCAGCACAAGTCTAGATTGGAATATCTGTTTATAATTGAAAAACCAGGGCGTCAGAAATTTATATCAGTGTCCAAATATTTTTGAAGCAAAGGTAAAAGATTACATTCAAGCTCTTGTTCTCCATCGCTCCCCTGCAAGTGACAAGAGTTTTTTTTAATCAGTAAATACTATTCAAGAGTCATGCAAGATTAGAATGGAGGGTGATTATATTTAAGAGGTTCAACAAGATTAGCCTACATTCCTACAGAGGAAAGGCAATGCCAGTCCAAAAGGTACTGCCAAGAAGAAAGCTGCAACATCCTGATGCAGATAAGAAAAAGTAACTTACATATTGAAATCAGGAACAACAACAATGTTGAATAAATCAAGATCGTACTCAAGACCAAAGACCTGGAAGTTGGCACAAAGCAGAAGGCATCAGCTATCTAATTAACTAAGGAAACTGTAGACAACAAATGGGACAGATGAATCTGGGCTAACCTCCTCATCCCACTTCATAGCTGCTATGAGAGAATACATAGCATGTGCTGTTTTTGGAAGATCTTGAGCAGGTGTCCAAATTCGGAGTGCTACTTTGCGGCCAGAGCATGTAAAATGAGTCTTCCCGGCATTCTAACTGACCCGCAACCAGAGCAAACAAGTAGCATGGTTTCTTAAATGGATCCTCCCACAATGCGTAATGCTTTCCATCCTACAGTTAAAAACAGAGATAAAATAAAAAACCGCATATAGCAACTATCCAATTTTTAACCTGATTGTTGCGTCATGAAACTACGTACCACAAGATCTCCCTCCTCAATAAGATTCCCGTTGGACAACAATACTGGATACAGGGTTTTATCAGCTTCAATACGGCAAGTATACTTTGCCATAACATCTGGGCGATCCTGTGATGACATTCAACATAGCAAATAAATGTCATGTACTAATGAGACACTAGAGAAAGGTAAATGATAGTATTTAATGGAGACAGAAACTATGCACATGCCATAATTAAAACACAAAATATACATGTGACATCTGAGATGCATAAACAATAGAGAAAACTGAAAGCACCAATCTATAAAGTAAATTTACTGACATTTGAGGATAAAATTACCTGAAAGTATGTAATTTTCCGGAACCCTTCTGCTTCACACTGTGTGCAAAAGTTACCAGTTGACTTGTAGAGGCCCTGTAAATACAGATAATCAGAATGAAAATCAGTCTTTAGTCCACGATGGTACTAATAGATTGCAGTTGGTAGCCCTACTAAATTGGAGTCGTACCTCCAAAGATGTGTTTAGCTGAGGATATATTTCTGTAACAATTTCCAAGTTGAACACACCAGCAGGTGGTGTTGAAAGCGTCAGATGGCGTGAATTGACCGTATAATCTTCACTCTGAATACAATACATACGAACAGGTGAAAAACAAATAGTATAATATAGTTCTCAAAACCATTGAATCAGTCAGCTGGGTTACTATGTGACGGTGATGAGTATCAGGGCACGTACCAATCAGATTAGAAAAGTTTTCAGAGTAGATATCAGCAATAAATGGAAGCTACCTTAGTGACTCGCAGCAACGATTTATGTGTTCAATAAAAACAATCCTTGGGGTGACAGTAAAACATAAGATTGAAGAAAGCAATCTGAACACCACAATCCCAAGCTATCTCCTGGCTACTGATGAATGTTGCTACAATCCCACAAAAACTGTTTCTACCATAGTCACCGCGAATCAGGATCAAATGGGTCAAGAACAGGTCGAGGGACGCGAGTGGACACTTGACAGAATTTGGGAACGATAGGGGTATACCTCCTTGGAAAGGCATGTTCCTGAGGCGGTATGCAATCCCAGGATGTTTGAGTTGAAATTTGGTACGTTGTGGAATCCACCTGGGTCATGTTGCAAAGGAGAGGAAAAAGAAAAGAGAATCAGATGGGCTGCCAACTCCTGGCCCAAACAGCCCACGCCACTGCCCTATCCCTCCAGCACAAACTCATGTACGCACCGCAACCATCTCGCCGCCACAGCCCTCTTCACCCAGCGCCGCCGTGCACACGCCTACCCGTTGGATCCTGTGCTGCAGGGACTCCCCGTCGACCCCCAGCCGAGCGCAAGGCCCTTGTTCGAGTTGCACTGCTGCATCCCCTCCAATTTTCAGCCGCCCCTCCCTCCTCCCGTCGAGCTTGCGCGACGCGGAGGTGGGACCCACGACCCAGCTTGAAATGGGACATTGACCCCGAACCTCGAATCAGGACGACATCCCGGGTCGTGGAACGCGGCATCGACCCCCTTTCCGGTAACTATGGTTTCTACCTTTTTTATGTCATCACAATCCCACAAAACTATTTCTACTACCTTTTTTGTGTTAAAAACATGAGAATTACCAGTTTTAATTCAACAAGTATTACAAACATGAACCAATAAAAATGTCTCTGCCACTGATTGCTAAATTATCTTTATATCTTCCGTTAACATATTTGCCAAATTGATACTATATGTTCTTTATATACAATAAGTGTCAAGAAAAGCTATGAATTCAAAGGCCAGGAGATGATTATCAATTCGAGGTCACAAAAGCTCATGATTGTAACTATTCAAGTTACAGCAGACATGGCAATAACATAACAGGAAAGATAGTTATGAACTTCTACAATGCAAAGAAAAGGATATGTGAACTAATCGTCACCTTTAACTCATTGCCATTGATTTTGACTGATAACAGCTTTAGATCACTTCCATGAAGAACTAGTGGAGATGAGATGCCTGCTACAAAAATAGTACCACAAAAATTAGCTAGGTACTCATCTAAGGCACTACAAGGATTTTTTGCGTAGTGTAAGTAAGTGAAAAGTGAAGCAAATGTATGCAGGAGAGATCCTGGATGAAATCAATGGATGTCTCAAATGAGGTGCCGCACCTTTCTTAATATCTTCCATGAATAAGGAAAGTACACAAAAACTGATACATTGTTTTGAGACAGTAATGGTAGGTTAGAATTTGACCTTCAGCGGCAGGAGATACAACTATTTTTGATGTAACTATTGTCTTCTCCTTCACCGAGTTGAAATTGCAAATCCACCTGCAGTTGAATTAGGTTAGGTGACATTAGAAAGTTAGAAACAAAATACTAATAACAAATATCAAGAATCAATAATGAATTTGGAGGAAGCGGAGAAGCCAGACCTTTATAATTGGTACTTAGCAAGACAAAAAGAACTAAAATCGATCGTGTTTGTCAAGATAACAAATTTAAAAAATATGCTGTTCTATGATGTATAACTCTGGACATTAGTACTTGAGGAATTTTTCTAGATGCAACGTCTATTGATTATTACTAAAAGTAGTGCATAGAAGTATTAACTGAAACTGTGTAAATGTCCAAAAGTAATCAACAGAAATAGATTCCACACTACTAAGCACATATAGATAGGGGCGATTGGTGAATTTCCAACCAAAGAAAAGTTCATATTGAAAGCCGCGGAGGGGAGCAATTAGAAAAGGCATATAATTACTTACACATCATCAAACAAAATCAGGTTTCTTGTAATCTTTCAAGATATCTCCTTTGGAGCATCCATCTCTGGTTCCTCTTTGCAGCAGAAGGCGGTTCTGTCGCAACAGAACAAGATGTCCTCTTGCCGACAAATTTTGTACTCTAAGTTATGGACACAAAAATAGTAAGAAGAATAAATATGAAGAGACATAAAAGTGCACCATATACGCCCAACTAAAGATATACACAGCTGTTTACAGTTGACTACATTCCAATTCCTGGTCAACAGATACAAGTTTTTCATCTTTGCGGAAAATCATATTTCCTCCCAGACACAATGTAAACTGTGCACACCCATAATTACAAATATTTTTGGTATGAAAGACGATACTAACACTTGCTGACAAGGACGGCTCCGACCTTATCCACTGTGAACTCTACAACAGGGGAAATAAAATCTATAAGCAAATGCTGGTAATGCCACAGAGAAGATGAGAACAAGGTAATGCCATGCAACTATACTAATAAATCTGAAAACGAGGAGCGAGGGATCTTACCTCTCCTTCCTTAAATTAGCACGGTAGCTAGAGCAGTTCTTCAATGATGAGGAACTCCTCTTTGATGAGCACGATGACAAGGTTTGATACTGCCAAAAGGGAGGGAAATTACTAGGCAATCACTGACTACGAGAAGCGTCTTGCGACATAGTAAGACAATACTTAGTTGTCACGCCTACACAACAACGATTTTATCTGCTTTTGTCAGAGGCATGTACATGAGACACTATTCAAGGCTACTGGCATACATAAAAGAAGAGTCCCCAGCGATCAGAGAGAGCGGGCAATCTGATCTGTCTTGAAATATGTAATGCCAGAAGAAGCTGGACTAGGACAGTTCCGGTGGACATTAGACGGTAGCTTCTTGTGACAACTAGTATAGAAATAGAATCTGAATCGAACAAAACTCGAGGAGTGGAAGGTACTTAATCGTAACAGTATAGGTTGACTATAGAGTTGAGAGCGGGAGCAGTGTAATCACATGGAACGAGGAGAGGGCGCCCAAAAACCCGGACTTAACGAACCGCATCCCGGCATGCCGCGCTGGGCTAATGAGACGACGAGCCATCCCACTCTTATCATCATCCCACACGTCGAATCCTATATCGGATAGGTAGTACTCCTCCTTTGGCACGCAGCAAACAAAACAAATCAAGTCGCAACAGAACAGAGCGAGCGGATTGGAGGGAGGAGAAAAAAGATTGGATTTGATTGCTCACAGTGCAGCAAAGGAGCAGATTCTGCACAAGAAAATCACTAAGTCTTAGAACAAGGGAGGTTTCGATCCATCCTGTTTGAGCAGCGAGCGAGGTGAAGGGTTCCTTACCGACGCGAGCACCGGATGGATCTGCGACCCCGCCCAGGATGGACGCGAGCACCGGAAGGAAGGCAGGCGGCGGCGCAGCGAAAGATGGAGAGGAGCGAAGTGGTTACGGATGACAAGGCAAGCAGCAGGACGGCCCCCCAAGTAGCCTTGAGAGGAGACGGCTTTTGGGCCCAGTCTAGTCGTGTGACAGCGCCGTGCTCAAATATCTTATCTCCGTTTCTTTTCATTTCTTTTCATCCCGGACTCCAAGGAAAAGATATCATCATCTCCTTGCAGGAAAGAAAAAAAATAGGAGTATTTGTGTTCGTGACAAGTTCCGGGCCCTGTTGTAATTGCGCTCTGAACTGCAGGAGTTTTGGTTTGACAAACGAAAGAGTTTCGTAAGGAACTGTTCAGTTCAGCATCAACTGAATTTATCTGTCCGAGTTCGTGAGAAACTAAACAATTTAGCTAACCTTGTTGGCACTGTTATGCATTGCAAGTACCTCTCGGTTGCTTTATCTATCATATCAGGGCAGAGGCAATGAACAGAAATGAACTCGATGCATCTATTCCATTGTCTTGTCGGTAGCTATAGTTCAGAGCTCATAAGCCATGGTAATTCAAGTGCAGTCATGCACATAAGAGTAACTAATTCGACCTGATCAGCGGCATACACCACATAAAAAGGAGGAAAAGATGGTACATATTTGAGTCTATTTCATACAATTGGTAAATGAAAATTGCCAAAACAAATATATATCCGATACAATTCTCTTCTTCGCCTTGCCAGTGCATAGGCTAGTCCATGTCCATGCACTCGACTAAAGAAATAACACTACACCTAAACAATTTCAGCTACAAAAGGTACTCAGCTCATGTTTATTCAAATTATGGCTCACTCCAGGAGAGGCTTGACTTCATCGGT
Source organism: Eragrostis nindensis (assembly GCA_012490785.1). Taxonomy (NCBI): domain Eukaryota; kingdom Viridiplantae; phylum Streptophyta; class Magnoliopsida; order Poales; family Poaceae; genus Eragrostis; species Eragrostis nindensis. The sequence goes on from JAAXCT010002026.1 coordinate 73,109, forward strand.
GCCTCTGCCGCCCCACTTTTCAACACGACTTGAAGCTTGTGCAGCCTGCGATCAAAGTGACGATGATCAAGGTCCACAGACACAATACTTTCTCAACGAATCGTCTTTTTTTTTTTTTAACTTTTTCTAATACAGTACCAGGAATACCCTCAAGAATCAAGAATGCATACAAGCAAAGAATGTGTAGCTAAACATATAGTAACCTGGATTCAGATTGTAAATACTGAAAGTCACTCTCTTTTTTTTTTTTTTTTTTTTTGGCGAGGTGAAATACTGAATGACACTAGAACAACTGATTTTTTTTTAACAGCAAGTCCCAAATCTTTGTTTCAAGTGTTTGAAGCAAAGCAAATACTGGAGGTTTTCTGTTTGCAAAAAAATAACTGCAATGACTAGTCAATACCTCTGCTTTCCAATCTGTTCTCCAGACGACGACAAGCAAGATGAGTGTCTGAAGCGTGATGCCACACAGCATGCCAGACCAAATCCCCTGCAATTATATATAGGAAATATAAAATGCCATGCAATGGTTTATGCCAAATCTAGTAAGCCCTGATGGAGAAATAAAACGAAATTTGTTGGAAACGATATGGAGTAATTAACATTTACCCCAACTCCAAAGTTGAACTTGTAGCCAAGAAGGTAGCCCAAGGGCAATCCAAAGACGTAGTAGCAGCCTAGGTTGATGTACGCAACAAGGCCTTGCCATCCACCCCCAATAGCAACCCCTGAAAGCACAGGCTGCACGCTGTTGAGCACCATGGTTAAGCCAAGCAAGCCTGCAATCTTGGAGACGGCGTGCTGCAGGCTTGCATCGCTGGTGAATATGATGGAGAAGTGATTCCTGAAAATGAGTATCAAAGCCATGCACACGAGGCCAATGAGCAAGGCCTCGCCGACGACGACCATGACAGCGTGCATTGCTGCCCTCGGACGGCCAGAACCAAGCTCGTTGGAAACGCGGACGCTGAAAGAAGCAGAATAATTTAGTCTCATATAACCAGGAAAGGAGTCTGGATAAATCTCAGAGATTGCATAAAAAGGCCCAGTGTTATTCTAGTACTAAGCTTGTAAGAAGATGGGGGACAGTTGGCAGGTTTCCATACATACGAAGTCGACAACACTGGGTGTTGTGGGGCTGAATCCAACCAAATGGGCAACAGCAGACAACTAGTTTGGTTTCAGTAGTTGAGGTTGGTTTTCCTTTTGGTTTGTTTGTTAAAAACAGTAGTTCATGACATCATGATCTTTTTATTTTCCACTAGAATACTTTGCTCCCAGAATAGCTAGAGCACTCCTCGTTTTCTCAAAAAGGAAGAAAGACCAGAGCAGTTGACTTTATTCTCTTTTTATCTTGAGTGGGATACTTTCGTCCCAGAACAGAGTGCTCCTTTTTTTTCCCCTCATCCCTCATAAAGGAAGGAAGAAAGAACAGAGCACTCCTCCCTGAAAAAACAGAGCAAGAAGCTGGGACTAGTTTGCAAGGGAGGCAGCAATTAGCAAGTTTGGCAATCAGGTTGGCTCAGATGTTAGCAAGTAAAAGCTGAAGAAAACAAACAGGCAGTGGAGCACCTGATAGCGGCATTGAGACCGATGAAGATCATGCCCTCCCATCCGTTGATGTTCATGCTGAAAGAAAAAGGAACCATCTTAGTAATTACTGTACCAGATTTTATCAAACAAATAAAAACAACAGAGACAAAGAGACTATATCTAACGAACCAGATGCCTAGGGAGTCGACGGCGATCTGCGCGTCGTCGAGGTGGCCCGTGAGCACGGTGATGGTGCTCATGTACCAAATCTCGAGGCAGAGCATGACGGCGGACTCGAGGGAGAGCTTGAGGAAGGCGCCGATGTCCTGGAAGGCGGCGGTGGACCATCCCCTCCATCCGTCCTTGCACCAGCCGATGATGTACCCGGCCTGCCCCAGCGCGATGACCCAGTGCGCGACGTCGTAGGCGGCGGCTGCTGCGGGGAGCCCCCATCCGAGGACGACGACGAGCAGGTAGTTGAGGGCGAGGTTGGAGACGAGGCCCGCGACGCCGATCCAGGCGAGCACGGTGACCTTGCTCTGCGCCTGGAGGAACTTGGCGGTGGGGAAGTTGACGGCCATGGCGAAGGCGGAGGGGAGGATGTAGAGCGTGAACCTGGCGGCGGCGCGCGCCACGACGGGGTCCTGGCCGACGAGCAGGAGCAGCGGCTCGGCGAAGACGAAGACGGGGCTCATGAGGAGCGTGGCGCCGAGGAGGATGATCCAGGAGCGCTGCAGGTAGACGCCGAGCATGGCGACCTGCCCCGCGCCAAAGGCCTGGCCGCAGAGCGTCTCGAGGGCGCTGCCCATGCCCAGGAGGAAGCCCAGGGCGAAGGTGGCGAAGACGGAGAGGCCGATGGAGGCGGCGGCGAGGGGCAGGTTGCCCAGGTGGCCGATGAACATGGTGGTGATGGAGCTCACGGCGTACATGCTCAGCGTCCCGATGGCGATGGGCGTGCCGATGCCCCACAGACGCTTCGACTCGTCCCACACCATGCGCGCCGCATCGCGCGCAGACCCGACCGCCGCCGAGTCGTCTCTCTCCTCCGACGACGGCAGCGCCATGGTTCGCTTCCTTCTCTTCTCTTCTCTTGTCACTCGTGGTCGTGGTCGCGGTGGCGTGCACGTCGATCCCCCTTGTCAGTTGTCACTCTGGTTTTATGGTACTACTAATAGGAGTAGCAGCAGCAGTAGGTAATAACAACTACCCGACCCCAAGCCCAACAAGGGCATTCCTCTCTCTGCTCGTGACTCCGCCGCATATAAAAAGCTGCCATATATAAACATCATCATCATCTTGTGTCCTGTGATCATCAATCAACCAGCAAGGACACACATACTACCACTACTACGGTAAATAAAATTGCTGGACGCAAATAAAGCGATAGAAATTCCGAAGCCGATGGTAAAAATTCATTGGATGGGCGCGTCGCTGAATGAATTGATGCCTACGTTGTCCGATCCCAAAGGTCATTGGCGGCCGGACCATTTTTGTTCGCGCCATCTTAACTGGTTTTTGTTCATATATATATAACTTCGCTGGGAGTATGTACTATACGGTGGGTGCCCGAGAAGGAGTGGAGTGGAGGTGTCGTTGACGCATGCATGCCATGCCAGAGGGGGCACGTGCCGTGTGCCTGCTTACTGGAGTAATGACGTGGCATCTGCATTGGTTGGTGCTCAGCGACATACCACAGCAGCAGCATCCATCTCTCTCCTGTATCCTCCAAATTAGTACACTAACTAGTAAATTAACAAGAACCAACTTACGATACGAGTAAAAAGACCCAGTTGTAGTAGCTAGTGACGGTTTCCGTACGCGGTTTATCCATGGTTTCCGTACGCAGCAAGCACCACCAAATTAATCAACTACCGGAACTGAAAATGGAGAAAAATTTTAATGGAGAAGGAGGAGTGATGCGTGGAGGCGGCTCCACCGCTCCGACTGCTCTCGGTCATTAATTCATACGTGCCCACCACCATCGCCTGTCGTTGCTCGATCCTTCCACTCCACCGGAGCCGTCCGTCTTGCTGGTTTGGTACCATGGACGGCTCTGCTCTACCCAGGCCAAACATCTCTCTCCGCCTCGTAACACTGACTCTAACAAGGATATGTAGTTTTGAGAGGCAAATAGAGCATTGCCTCGCGTGAACAGTGCTATATATCTCATTGGCATCGCAGCGTCTCCAACAGAGATTGCATTTCCTTCGCCGCCCCGTTCGCGCCGCGGTCGCCTGCCGCCGCCCCGTCCGTGCTCCGCCGGTCCTTGCTGCTCGCCAAGCATGCCTTCGTCTCCCTCTTCTTCATGCTCCTCTCCGCGCTCGCACCGTTCCCGCCGCCGCAGCCGCCCGCGCTGACGCGCGCTGAGTCAGGGTCGTGCAGGACCTCGCGGAGCGGCTGCTCAACAACAACGCACGCTTCGGCGACGCGCGGGTCGGCTCCGTGAGCCGCGCGGCGCTCGCGGGCGCGTTCACGCGCGCGATGCGGCAGTTGGAGGACGTCGCGTTGGGAGGAGAGTGGCCCACGACGACCTCGCTGGATGAAAGGTTTGGCGGGCCCGTGGCGGAGAAGTTGGCCGCTAAGCTGCTGTGGCCTAGTGCGGTGCGGCGTGCGAGGCCGTGGCGTAGTTCGGCGCCGCGGTGAGGCTTGGGAGCCGCGCGCTCGTCGCTCCTCCTCCGCCCCCCGAGGCCCGCGCTGCGCCGCCTCGCGCCGCTGCGCTCGCCGAGGCCCGCGCTGCGCCGCATGCCGAGCCCCGCGCCTCGCGCCGCTCCGCACTCCGAGCCCCGCGCTGCGTCGCCCCGCGCCCCGCGTCACCCCGGCCGTGCGGACGAGAGGGGGAAGAAGGGCACGCTGCCGTCCCCGCCGTGCTCCTCCGCCATGCTGCCGTCCCCGCCGCGCTCCACGGCCCGACGCCTCCCGTCCCCGCCGCTGTCGCTGGCCACAAGGACGACCCGAGGCGGACGAGCATGCGGCGCCGCGCCGAGATGGTGTCGCCGCGCCGGGCAAGGAGCTTGCCGGGCAAGGGCGCGCAAGGGCGGAGCTCGCCCAAGCTAGTTCTTCCTCGACAGCCAGTGTCGGGTACCCATTTTCTAGGTACCCGATACTACACAAGAGCCCAGTATAAATCCTAAGCAAAGAAGCGCCGCGGGGCGCTGGGCCTGCGAAGGGCCCAGTTAGGCAGAGGGCGCAACTACCGCTTTTAGCCAAAAAGAGTCCCCGCTCCGCACGGCCCGATAGGGGCCCAATCACATGGCCATGTGGTCGCAGCTCCGCGCGGAGCTTCGGCCGGTCCGCATTTAAAGGAACCCGACTCCCCCGACGGGAGTCGGGCGCTACAGGGTCGAGCGACTTGGCTCCGACCAAACCCGGCCAGCCGTCGACCCTCGACCGCTCGCCTCGACGATGGTCGGGATCGACGGAGGACACCGACCCGAACCATTCCCGACCCCAATGGCCAGGAACCAAGCACGGCAGCAACAGCAACACTCCGGTCAACTTTCGGCGTACGACCGCCTGGTTCAGGATAAGGTTTCGCTCCACATTAACTCCTGGACGGTGGTAAAGTACACTATACCTGACGCACGACGGAGTGGAGGGCGCCGCGTCAAGGCCAAGCGAAGAACGACGAATGCATGCATCAAATACGCACACAGTCAACAACAGCTCACGGAATGACCGTCGCCTAACCCTACAGCAGTCCACAGCACCGTCAACAGCGATTAACAGTGCGGATCAGGGGATGGGCCATCTACAGCGCCCGGACAAGACCCGGATGACCTCATCACACGTCCAGGCAAGAAGATTGCGGCGGAAGCCATCGAGTCCGACGAGGACGGCCCGACTCCATCTCCACCGCCTTCCATCGCCCTTTCCTTCTTTACTTTTTCTCCTTTCCTCCATCTGTAACTGTTTTCCCTTACCATATAAAAGGGAAGACTGGGCCCAAGGGGGGGGGGGGGGGGGAGTTCTCTAAGACACTTTGAGACCGTCACACACACGCACACACACTCAAGCATACACAAAACGCAAGGGCAGAGACTTGGGAGCGGATCCCTGTCTCGCCCGCAGCTTGTAACCCCTACTACGAGCAACAAGAGCAAAAACCAGAAACTGGACGTAGGGCATTTCTTGGCCTGAACCAGTATAATCCACCGTGTCGTTCGCTAACTCACTGATCGCCGTTGAGTCGCGCACAAATCTACTCGTCGGCCGGTTACTAAACGCCGACAGCCAGTTTTCCTCTTTTCACCGCCCAAGCTACAAATCTATGAAATTGACAATATTCACCATGAATTCAATCAAATTGGTCACATCAATCTCTTATACACTCCTGCATGAATCCATTTTGCTAGTCACCTACACCTCTCCGTCCATACGTGGCCGCCTGTGATCGATCTTCTTTGAGGCGGGTGGTCTATGAAGTGCTTGGAACGAATAGGGGAAGCTGATTCCTTTTTTACTCCTTTGTTCGGTGCCGCGGGGGCTGGAGCCGTGCGTGGGCGAGGAGGCGGACGGTGAGGATGCGGAGAGCGAGGAGGACGAGGCGTCGGCTGGCGGCAGGGTGCTGGGATCGAAGGCGAAGCTGCGGGAGGCGAACTCGCCGGACGGCGGGCCGACGCTGGGGAGCGGCGGGAGAGGATTGGTGAAGGAGGATGGCGAGGCGCCAGAGCAGTGGCGGAGGCGGCGGACGAGGATGCGTTCGGAGGAGAGAGGGAGCCTATTTTTCCATCGCCTCTCTCCTCGGATGCAAATTGCATAGCGCCTTTGCATATTCTGTTGGAGGCAACTGGCTAGTGAACAGTAGCGCGCGGAGAAGGAAAAATGGATTTGGGTATCGTTGTTGGAGTCAGAAATATCTCCTACCTTCTCACGGGACACCACTTTACTTTTTTTTCAAAGGAAGAAAAGCGATCGCGGCACATTATGTTGAATGTACAATGTATTAATGAACTGTACTCGCAAAAAGAAAAATTGAACTGAGGGTGAAGGTACCACAAGATAACATCGCTCTAGACTAGTCAACTACAGTATATATCTGATCAGCTGCGCACAGCGGACGACTTGATCGTTCATCAATTTATGGAGTATAATTAACAAACACCCATCCGCTACTCGTGCTGGAGTTTTAAACCCAAAATTAAATAATCTACTCGATCCGATGTTGACCAAATGCCTGGCAACTATAAATACCAATCATTCGCGAGCTTCCAAGGATTCCTTCTCGAACGTAGCCAGCATGTTGAAGCTAGTAGTACAATGTAAATTAACTGAGGGTACGCCGGAGAGCGACACCCTCTCTACCTAAACTATTCAAAATTCCATGGAATAATAAAACTAATGTGAACGCCGAAACGAATATTAATCGTTTCTCATTTTCATCACTCAACGGAGGACGACATCCAAACAAACAGAAGCAACCGTTACCATCTTCTCATGAACCTCAATAGCAACTGCGTGAAACAGCTTCACTGCATGCTCAAGTTTCCCTTTTTTTTTTACAGTATACAACACTATACACATTAATTATTGATTTATTAAACAAACATTAGGAGGTGCAATACATTTACGGATTTACCAGTTCTTCTAGCCACTTTACAATTCTCTAAAGTGCTCACCAGCAAGCTCCAGGTCACTTTTCAAGAACTGAAACTTGAAAAAAAGCGGGATACCTCCATATGGTACTGCGTGTGATTGCTAGATGGGCCGCAATTATTACCATTTGATTGATGGGCCTGCCCGTGGCTAAGGTCAGTATTATTATTTCACGGGCCGGGCAAAACACCAGGCAACTGGGCTAGCCCTATTTTACTAACATTTCTTCGTGCAGACTCATTTTCCTTTTTTTACAGCCAACTTTTCACCCGCTAGAGAAAAGAATTACTCCAGATCACTGCTAAATGAACCAAAAATTTAGAATTGACTGACAGTACAATTTCTGTGGCAATAATATCAAATCTCACTTACGAAATCGATTCCAACTGACGGCGGTGCACCAAAAAACCAATCTCGCCAAAGGATCGAAACAAATTCAAATAAAATAAAATTTTACTTCATCAAGCAAGAGAGATGATGGCATGCACTTGGCAGTACATGCATGTATGCGGCTCCGCTGTTAATATATACTCTATTAACTTAAGAAGATCAACTCAAAGTAATATGATCGTGCATATATATATGTACTATCTTACAAATACAAATTAATACTGATCCCATACGTACCTGCTGCATTCTTGTTTAACTGGAGAAATTAAACGAGAGATCGTCGATCCACACCCTTAATTATCAACTTGTCAATGAAGCAGGGACTACATGCTGTCCGAGAGCATGCAAACGGTGCCAATTAGTTCAGCGAGCGAGTGTAGTACGTACAGCTCAAAAGCTTACGTTTATGCAGCTACGTACACAGAAAAGATTAAGTTATTTGTCCATCCGTGTAGTTTAATTAAGCTTCATTACGACGTTACAGCTTGTCATCTCACAAAAGATCAAACATGAATTGCACTCCACACCGCAAAAAAACAAAAAAAACAAAAAAAAAACCATGAATTGCACTATATGCTAGCTGTGTGTCATGCATGGGCCTCCTCTCTCGTGCATGCCACAGTTCTATCACAACATCGCTTCCTGTGTGCATATTATTGTAATTTCGTGCCACCATTAATTGGTTCATGTGTCGGTGAGCTCGATCGAACTCGTCTTCCAATTAATGAACTCTAACACGCCGAACTTTTTGCGTGTTTACAAAAAAGAAGTTCGATCTCAGTAGGTCTGTCGGTCTATAGGTTGATTCCATACTGGGTTTTCCTAACCTCCATATCCACATATGCGTGTATGTATATGGATTTTGATTCCATGTTTTACAAGCAGCAACACTATATATGTACTCTATCCTATGGATTGTCAAAGCATTCTAACACTGATGATCATCGTGTACAGATCATATAGCTTCATTCAGCAGGGATTAAAAAGCATGGGTTGACGCACAGGTGGTTACAGTACTGCTCTTTCATTCAGGCTTGAGTAGTAATATCCAACTGTACTGAAAATGCATGAAAACTAACGACTTACTTAACTACCTGATACTACCTCTGTCCCATAATAGTTGTCGCTGTTGACTTTTGATCATCACATTTGACCGTTCGTCTTATACATTTTTTTTGCAAAGATTAAAACAAATATAACTAATATTGATGAAAAAACATGTGATGAAGAAATAATTAATGTTTGCACGAAAAATTCAAATAAGACGAATGGTCAAACGTAACAATCAAAAGTCAACAGCGACAACTGTTTTGGGACGGAGGTAAGTACCAAATATACATGAACAGTAATAATCTACTTATAGGTAAATCAGTGCACGTGTCAGGTAGAGGCAAATGCTTGTGATGGATTATATATATGCCACCTTCGATCTGTATGCCCATCAACATATTCTACAAGGAGGAAGTGATCTCTGCAGTACTGTGCACGTTCAGATGATATATGGATATAGCATGCATTGAAACCGAAAAACACATTTCTACAAATTAAATCAGCTCCATACATACTAATCGAGCAGCTGGTGCTTCCTCAAGATATATAAGCACAACATGTACAAATGAAAAGCCATAGAAGTAGTGGATAGGGAAAGGAGAGAATAAGAACCCCAAAATTTCAAGCAGCCGTGACGTTGATTAATACATGAAATCAAGACAAACTTACATTATACTAATAAACTTAGCTAGGATGCTGAATCGAAGTATTATGAATCAGAAGAGAGCTAGGTGGGAAAACACCGCAAGCATGTGGAGTGCATAGACAAATGTGTATTCCCCGATCGAGGCCGCTGGATACGCAATTAGCGCTGGATCAGTATGCGCGCATGTGAATGCATCGACAAAATACTGCTAGATTATCGATTAAGCTGATGCCGCCGCAACCGATCGTGAGCATATAGTGTATATACATCAGCCTTAATTGTTGACGCACATCAAATTAAATCCAACGCACACACAAAGGCACCAACAAGCTAGTTTGATATATATCGAACTGACATTTGGGCGATCGAGTGATGACAATGACATGTATGTATGCAGTACATATATATGCTTTACCTTCTTAATTATGAGATAGTCGAAGAGCACAGCATGGCTGCAAGCTTCATGCTTCATTGGCAAGCTCCTGACATGCTTCATCAGGTATCTGAATCCAGCCAGTGTACGATCGATGATCCTACTTGTTCTTTGGTCCTAGCTAGCTAGCTAGTAGTGCGGCGGCGGGCGTGCATGAGCCCATGCAGCAGCAAGGCCCTCGTGGCCCAGCTGCAGCCCGGCGCTGGCGCCGCCGCCGGGCATGAGGCCCGGCGGCAACATTGGCATCGCCGACGGATCGCCGGGCAGCTGCAGTGGATGAGCCTGCTGCATCATCTGCGGTGGCGGCGGCGCTTGCTGGTCGTCGTCGGCGCCTTCGTCGAGCGGCAGCCTCTCGTAGGTGGCGTTGGCGAAGGTGGACGCGATCACCATGACCGGCCCCGCCGCGGTGAGCGTGCCCACGACGCTGCCGCCCACCACCTGCCCCTGCCCGCCGGCGAGGTACACGGTGAGCCCCGTGGAGCCCGGCGGCGCGGGCCCCGGCAGGAACGTGCCCGTCAGGGACAGGATCTCGAAGCGGCCGCGGAGGGCGACCACGGCGCCGGGCGCCGCCGGCTGCCGGAGGGCGACGTCGGTGACGGTGCCCGCGCCGCTGAGCACGCAGACGCCGCGCTGGCGGCGGCGGCGCGAAGTGGGCGATGGACTCGGCGACGTCGGCGCCGCCGGCCACCTCCATGACGTGGCTGCGCAGCGCGTTGGGGCTGTCGCGCGTCACGAAGATGGGCGGCTTGGGCTTGTTCTTGGACCCCGGCGGCCGCCCGCGGGGGCGCCGGTTGCCGGTCACCACCGCGCCTTCCTTAGGCTCGCCGTTGTTGTTGTCGCGGTCGTCGCCGCTGCTCGGCTGCTCGGTCTCCACCTTGGAAGAAGGCGCCGCCGCCGCCATGTCCTCCTGCTCTTGCTGCTGACTCTTGCCGCCGAGGGATGTCCCCTCGTCCCACCACCTGTTCGCCAGCTTCGATTCTTCCTCTTCCTCTTCCTTTCTTCTATATATATATAGGGGTTTCTTTCCTTTCTTCTACCTAGCTTAATTCTATAGCGTGCGTTGATTAATTCCAGCTTCAAGGTCGTCGTAATTCATCCATCACCTGCCTCTTGTCTGCTCACTTCCTTAATTAATCTCTCTTCTCTTCTTGCTGCCCGTTCTAAGCCTTTGACAGATGTAAGGGAAACTTGATTATTAATTGGCCCATCTCCTTGTCAAGATCGAAGCATGTTAATTTTGCTCCAGCAAAGACCCGATCGAGCATATATATGAATTTGAACAATAAGTAGCTAGAAAACGAGAACAGACAGTAGATGCAAGAATTGGGGAATTAAGCAAGAGAGGGGAGACCTTATTATCTCGAGAGAGGCGCGTACCATGTGCTTTGTTGAATCGATCCAAGAGCTGACCCCTCTTGAGAGAGAGAGAGAGAGAGAGAGAGAGAGAGACAAGAAATCAAACGAGAGTGTTGCCAACAGCCAACCTCCCCTTCTCTTGTAATTTCTTCTGGCTTATTGGTACTGTTTCCTGTGCTATATATGGGGAATCGGAGAAGACTTGCAGCTGGGGTGATGGGGTGGATTGTATTTTCACCTCTTCTAATCCAGGGACTTGTTCTATTCCAAGTTGGTAGACATGGAATATGTATGTGTGCACACAACCATGAAATATTTAAAAGACAAGGTGCAGAACAGGAACTTAAACTGGCTACGGCCACCCTTGGGACTACACAAATTTTTTGCAACGATATATAGTTCCCTAACATGATTGGTGAACCCTTGAGAAAATACAGCCTATCATCATGTGTTTGTATACAGCATGGACCACAAATATAGTTTTACCAATAGTTTTTTGATCGAGCACCACGCACAACATTTAGTGCGTATATAATACCTTAAGATATCACTAGAGATCAAAGACTTTTTACCTATCCAACCATATACATACGTCAGATAATTTGACGTGTCAAGGATTTGTTCGCACACGGCTTTGTACCACCTAACCCGGCTGTGAATGTATGTTCACCTCCTACTTCGTCGCCTAAGAAACAAAATTCCTAATTAAGTTGTGTTATCCATGAAAGAGAAAAAAATAAGACTAATAGAGGACTTCTATTTGTATAACCAATGATAAGCACATATTCACATATGTTCAGAAAAGTTCACAATTCATATATTAGCAAGTGTAAAATATTAACCTTGTCTTGGTGAAAAACTAAAGCAGCCTAACTATTTAACTCCGGCGCATCATGCATGCATGGCAATCTTTTGGCAGCATAAAGGAAGGAATTGCAGGCCGGGGGATCAACAGGTAGTGTGTTGAAGTCATGGATCTCCGCTTCAGAATAATAGGATAGGCTTTGTTTTGGTGGGATGTTGGTGAGGCATACTTTTACCTGCTTTAGGTAGGACTTGGGAGGTTAGTATGTTGGAGACCAGGGGGTCTTTGCTAGCTGCAGCATGTGTCGCATGGGAGGGGGAGGGCAGGTGTACTACCTTCGATTTGTCTCACAATTCAAAATTAAAACACAGAAACATCTACTATTATTGCGAGAGATGATGCACATAAACTTTCAAAATATAATCCTGGATGTCAAAAATTATAAATGTAGGTATGTTTATAGATGATCACTTCTTTCAATGTTACATTCCGTATCATATAAGTATAAATGTTTATTTCACTTGCAAATTTGAGGTAGTTCAAAGATCTTATCGTTACCCACAGGAGGAAAGGATTAAATTAAAGTACAAAAGATGTGAGATATATAAATAAGAATAATTAAAAGACATGCTATCTTGCATGTTCAGCATTGTTCAAACCTCAAATTCTTATAGACAAAATATGTAGAATTGCTTTCAACTTTCTTAAGAGCAGAAAGGAGGTTTTGTTGACTTGGCGTTGTCACGTTTAACGTTTTAAGATATTCAACTACAGGAGGATTGCGAATAATTTTTTTGCTCTCGATCGACTTGTCAATCAACGAGGAGCACGAAGCATGTTGTGTTACAAAACAAAGGAACAGTTAATGAACAGTTCCAATATAATGAAAATAAATATATTCAGTCATCCGTACTGTTCAGATGTCAAACCCAACATAATGGATAGAAATGCGTATATTATTTGGCTCCCGGTCGGATCATATAATACACACTCCAAGCATCCATTACTATCCAATCACTTCCAAGAATCTTAATTTCTTTAACTAAAAAGGTCTTTTTAAGCAACCTCTGGCGGCATTATTTTCTACTTGATCTGAATTGAAAGGAAAAGGACAAAATTGAGTATCAGATCAACTCAAGATGATGCGCATGACGAAATTAAAACAAGAACATTATAACTAAAAATGAGTGAACACCCAACAGTCAGTCAAGTTACTGTAGCTAAGTTTGTCATACGTACGTGATGGAGCACCCAACAGGTTGTAAAGCGAAGGCCAACAGGAATGATTAGTTTAGTGGCGACGGCCCATATAAAGCTCCTAATGATGCGTGAAAGGAGATCAAAGATGTCTTAGTTATCTTTAATGACAGCTACTGCATGCTTATAGTTTACATAGATTTATATAAAAGGGCACAGATTCCTGTGGCTACCTAAGCTAATGGTGGTCCTGTCCTGGGCAAAAACAAGTTGCACAACAGTACAAGCGAGCTCCATCTTCAAGTAGAGAATTAAGGATCCTCCTGTCACGCTACCCTTTCTTTAATCGCCTCGGATTAGATTACGGTAAGTAAGCTCCGTTAGTTGGACACGTCAAAAGAAGCGCAATCTAGAGCTACTACTCAGTCCCTTAATTGCCCAGCAATAGTGTATCTAATCAGTCCATTTTGCATGAAACCGAGCACCAAAATGCGTGGTTTCTCATCCGTTACCAAATTTGAGACCTGAAATGTGGTACCCTCATGCATGTTTCATGATGCGCGAGAGAGGGGATGATATATGGTTGTAACGCAGCACGTGGTTATTTCCTTTCCTTTTCTTTTCTCGCTTTCCCACCTCCTTTTTATGATGTTGTTATATTGCTCTATCTGGTTATCCGGCATCACGTCATTTTGGAGGTTGTGCTCCTTTGTTCGCATCGCTTTAAGGCTAGCTTTTGGATTAGGATAAGTAAGAGAATTAAATCCCCCCGCATGCGAAATTGCAAAGCACGTTTTATCAATTTGAGGTTAATGGTGGTGGCACGCGACCGATGATTGCCTGCCAAACATCTCCAAGTTGGGGCCTAAAACTTCATTGTCAAAACAAGCACGGGCACAGTAACAGTGTATAGTCGAGTCGCAATCACAGTAAACGCAAAGAAACAAAACAACGTCGTGCCGGATGCGTCGGATAGACAACCAGGTTCGATTCACGCACCACACGACTTTTGACATCTGCCGTCCCAATTGCACCACCAGAGAGCGATGGAGGTCAGTTTCTCAGACACTGCGCATCTCCAGCAAATTATTCGGAATCCCTGCAGGGGCACCGACGACAAAAGAAACGGAAGGAATTTGGTACAGATGCAACACCATAAATTACATAATCTTTGTATATTTTGTAGTCACAGAGTTCAGCAACATTTACCAGCTCCTCGCAACCAGAAAGCCTCAAGTTCATCGATCTCAAAAAAAAAAAAAAAAAGGTCGCCTACTAATGCACTGGTCATTGTGGAAAACTTAATCACACAATTAAGGAATATACACCATCAAATGCAGTGAGGCAGAGAGCTGCTGCAATGTGGAACCAGAACAAACATGCCGCTACTTGGCAAGGTAATATATGAGCAAGAAAACGGCAATAAACGAGGCAACCATGCTAGCCATCCTGCGGCTCGATTTGGTCTCGAAAACCTATCAATTGCATGTAAGGCTGCTGTGAGAATGACAGGACACTGAAAGGAGTAGTTAGTATGCAAATATGGGAATCCTTACCATCTTGAACTTGTCCACTGTTCCTGAAAGAAATCCTCTGGAAGCATCCATATCATTACCCTGAACCACAGATTAAGGTATCAGAACTCAATTGATAACAAAAATAGCGTGTCACAGGAGTGAAACAAGTACCATCCGGTCCAGAATTCGGTTATGATTCTCCACTTCTTCATGTATATCACCAGTCAACTGCAGATACAACAGATTCAGAGAAATCACAATAAGTGTATAGCACATTCAGATGATACTCATAACAGAGTGTAACACAAAAGAAGCGACATCCACAAAAGAGTGTAATAAAGAGATATCCACAAAAGAGTGTAACACATAAAATTGCAGATTACTTGCACGCATGAAATCCTGAGTTGAAGAATGAATCCAAGTGATGCAATTCCATTTACCAATGTATAATTCCATGCCGACCGCCATGGCAGTAATACTGAGAAAATCGTATAACAGCTGGGTTGGGTGTGTTAGTGCAATCCTTTGCGTTGCTTAGAGTTAGAGGTGTGTCAAGTAGCTTAGAACTATCCTGTTTTCCAGTTAGTCAGTTAGAGGTAAGGAGCAGAAGCAGCACACTCACCGTGTTGGAGTTCACGCCTGAATTTCAGGCGGCCACTAGGGCCACTATCACAGGCCACTACGGCCATGTTTTAGACCTCCCTCCGTCGTGTTCTTCGGCTAAATTCCAAGGTTGGTTTAGAAATCTGTAGTAGTATATCCGTAGGAAAATGCCTATTGCTAAGGTATTGCTTCATCCAGTTTTACTCGCGGGTACAGCATAACATGGTTAATTATCAACCAACTCACAGGTAAACACAAACTGATTCAACCACCACCAACTTTTATCATACGATAGAAGCGTTCCATCTATGGTACTCAACAATTTGGCTCTTTCCTTACCGTTTCTAGCAGTATATTAAGGTTCTATACCAGGTCCGTTGGACTGAGCTCCCCTTGAATAGGTCAGCCAAATACACGAAGTACATCATACATACCCTTTTGAGAATGCTGACCCTATCATGCAAACTGTCCATAGCTTGGTCATTCTCATGCTCATGGATTTCACGAGAAGAATAAGCTGGCGCTCTTATCCCACCTTCTTCAATGCCATCGAATAAAGCAGCTCTGTTGCTCCGGAAGTCTCTGCAAAGGACAAAACGAACAAACAGGCGTTAAACCACTCTGCAGACAGCCAAAGCAGTGGGAATAAATATTATTTTGTCTAGATTATAAATTCCTTCCAAGTGTTAAACAATGGAGTAGTCCTTTACTGCATCTCTTCTCTCTCATTTTAAAGACTGCCTGCTCCTGTATCTACTGGATTTTGTTGAAGGACATGTAACTATGTAAGAAAACCTCTTCCTTTGATTGTTAATGGAATAAGATGGTTTTTGAGCAAAGGAATTATTGCAAAGACGACTAACGATACTAAGCGGAGAGGAGGTCATATGGCAAATTGAGAAAAGAAGAAAGGCAAGCTGTATACTCTTGTGCGAAACTAATGAA
This sequence comes from Eragrostis nindensis, assembly GCA_012490785.1. Taxonomy (NCBI): domain Eukaryota; kingdom Viridiplantae; phylum Streptophyta; class Magnoliopsida; order Poales; family Poaceae; genus Eragrostis; species Eragrostis nindensis. The sequence continues at coordinate 89,176 of JAAXCT010002026.1, forward strand.
AGTACAATTATACCACTCAACCAGATTCCTAAGTCGTTTATACTAAAACAAAAACAGCTTGAACACACAGGCTAAATTAAGGGAGGTGATGAAATGGATGATTATCATATCCAATGTAGCTGCCTATGCTCTGTCAGGAGTAGGAAAGAAAGAAGGGCAGGATTTAGTTTGCAGCTTGTTCAGTGAAGATTAATCCTGCACCCAAACTATCGCCTGGAGAGGGAGCACAAGTAGATGTATGTACATGGAGACCGCTTATATATAAATTGAGTGCTGCCATTTGGACCTAGAGGTGGTTTGGTTAAAAGGTATAGCAAATCGCGACACACCAAAACATTAGTATTGGCGGAATTATTTGATGCCTACCGTCATAAGCAGGTTAGCAGGGACAGAATTATTCGTCCGCAACACCACATTTCAAACAGGAAGAATCACGTTATTACATCGGTCAATCACGCGCATCTCAAACTGTGCAAGTAAAATGCACAAAGGGTTGGGAAGTCGAGCTAGGCAGATCGCTAATTACAGGTGAGCAGATAGATGGGCAGGGGGACAGATCAATAGCAGCTAGGGTTAGAGATAGATCCGCACTCACCTCCTCGAGTTCATTTGACGAGCGGGAAGAAGGGGGTGGATCCTGCCTTGCTCCAGGGTGCGGCGAGTTTTTTTTTTTTTTTTAATGATGAAATGGGGTGCGGCGCGATCTGATCTGATGATGCCTCCGGTCCGGAGCAAGACGAAGACAGTAGTAGTATCTGCTGACCAGTGGGCCCATTCGTAACCAATTTTTGGTTGGGCCCATTTCTTTTCGAGAGGAGGGTGGCCCATTTCTTCCTTCTGGTGAGATGAGATAGAAGGAAAAGAGAGAGAGAGAGAGAGAGAGAGAGAGAGAGAGAGAGAGAGAGCTTTCTGAATGGAACTGATGAACAGCCGGCGGCGTAGCTTCTCCGTCCAAGAGCCGGGTTGTCCTGTGATCGACGGCGCCTTTGGAGAGGAGAGGCATCCGCCCGCCAAGCAAGCAAGGCAGCCCCCACGCGCCAGGTATCACTGACCTCACTCCCGCGACATTGCTATGTGTTTTCCATTGCACGGGGATGCTCATCACCTGCTCGACGATATGCGTTCGCCTGCCGTTTCTGTTATGGGCCTCTTTCACCTCCTTTGCTTGATCTCGAGTAGCAGAGGACAGTTTTTTATAGCCCATATATGTCATTGAGAGCCAAAGTGATTTGTGCACTTTTGTCGCTATTATGCGCGCCCTTATTTCTCAGCCTCTGTAGAATAGACTCGTAAGACCGACTTCCCTGATCTCATTTTGAACATGCATTCAGTAACTAACTTGGGCGGCACATACGACTGAAAGGCGATAAAGGGTCTAAACAGAATTGGGAAAAAGAGACATAGCTGTGCTGCAGGATAATTGATGAACGAGGTCAACATGTAACCATGAATCTCTCTCATCGTGTTAGAACAAGCATAGAAGGTCCTTTGTTCAGAGAAAAATATAAAGAACTTCATCCAGTTTCCTTTTTTTTTGTGACAATGTGCCTGGATTTTTTGTCCACGCCATAGTAATTTATCACAGCTCATCATTATCCTATGAAAACCATAAACATTGTCTTCACATGCTTGCTTCCAGTGTCCAACAGCATTCAACTATTGGGTTTCACACTCGCCAAATTATGTTTCTTCATTCAAACGATTTCTACATAACAAACGAAAATGCAACACCCTCAGAAAGAAAACGGAAAATGTCTATTTCCTTGCATGCAGTATATGGCTTGCAGTAGATGAGTATATTTTTGGGGAAAAAGTCCAACTCCGACCTGATGCTACTGCAGATGCAATATTGCAGAAATTAGGAATTCTAAACTACGACAACACATCTTAACATTTTAGGTATCCTATCTTAGGAGAAGAATTGTTACAACATGAGCTTGGCTTGTTTTAATAACTCGGCGCCCTTGCTAGAAAATGTGATCCCACATATATAAGTTATTGCAACCAAAACTGTTTGAACTTGTACAACAACTACCACATGCACATCTTGTCATGCCTGGTTGAGATAGGCAAAGGCTACTGACTGAAGGTCATCCATATCGTGATACCCACTTCCTTGCACGGTGCAAGAAGGATTGCTGCTGCTATAGTCAGGCATGCAAAAATCTTGTTCGTAGCCTTCGGAATATTGAGTTGACTCGGAAGCGAAGCAGTCATTTGCAAAGTATAACTGATTCTCTTCTTTTACTGAAGAATTATTGCTTGGCACTGTAGGGTGGAAAATTAACTGCCCATCTTGCATATAAGGCGTTAATCTTTCACAGTTTTCTTTTGAGGGATTGAGGTTAAAGAACCATCTCCATTCCCTTGTGTTGTTTGAGCTTTGAGAGACTCTAGTTGTGCTTGCAGACGGACCACCTATGAAATGTGAAAAGCAGTACACGCTATCAACATTGATCTCCTTGAAGAGTATGCAGTGACCTAATTTTATGGATAGAGCTATTTAAAGAACTAAGAAAACTATGCATTATCAAATGAGCAAATAAGAAGTCTCATATGATAGCAAGATGTTTCTTTGATAAAATCACACATAACTTTTACCTGCATCCATGAAATTTTCTATTCATGATGATGGTTCTTATGATGCTTTAACCTTTGTCGTGTTAGTAAGTTAAGTTGGTCCTGGTGTTATTTCATTAGGACTTTTCAACATTTGTGAAACAATATCACATTTATGAGGTTTGCAGCTGAGTGAGTAGAATTTTTTCAATGATTGTGAACCAAGCCCCTTATATATGTAGAATTTTACTAATGGAAAACCTGATTACCTGTTGTTGCAGAGAGAAGATATGCGCAACACAGCCGTATATTGGATCTTGAAGCCTGGCCTGTGCCTCGTATGACATGGTGACTGCAGCCTCGCAACGGTCACTTATTGGGAGATGCATTAGGAGCTTTGAGGCATTGCTCGCCCCAAAGACCTTATGGATAGCGGCAAAGTGTGCAGCCCCTTGCTCATGGCAGAAGTATGGGGCAAAGACGCACCCCTTCACACACTTCCTGCGTAGAAACTTGCACGCGCCACATGGTGAGCCAAGCCCTGTCATCTTGGGTCTCCTTGTTGATGCTGTTGTTAGTCTTATTCTTACTCCTTGATGTCTATGCTATGAATCATCAGGTCATCATTCTCTCCTATTTATAGAGAGTAGCAAATATTGTGACAAGCTTAGTCTGACAAATATTTAATTCATCTTTGTCTCCCTAGTGGACTACAAGTTTCACTATTTTAATTTTGGCTTTTCCACTCAGTTCATGTTCATTTCCAACTCTATACGTTCCTTCAGAACTTCAGATTCCTTTCAAAGTGGTTTATGTGACAAACTCCATCATACTGAACCAAACGTTTGTTATTGTTTGTTAAATGCATATTTAGTTGTTATAAACTTTACTATTATGCAAGTTGTGTGTTAAATTATCCCCTTTTAATTTGTTAGTTCAGTGAGAACAACATAAATTACAAAACCAAAAGGGACACTATGCCAGATATTGTGTTAAAAAGAATGCGGCTAGCAGATTTAGTTGTCATATATTTGTCCTCATGTCTAAATACATATTGAGAAGCTTGCATTTAGTGAGAGATATCGCATGGTTAGGCTTGACATCACTTTCCATCAACTTTACAAGCCACCTATGTGCCTAAACAGGAGGCTGTTGATGATTTTCATTCCGCTCTACTAGGCTGCCTATTCCCTAACCCTACCACAAAATGTTAGTTTCTTGACCTTGGCACTGTTGTTTTCTTTTTCTTGGAACTATCATTGTACTAACAGCAGACACTTTTTATAGTGCTTCTGTTATTCTGTATGTTTAATATGGTGCAATTATTATATCCGAATGTGTTATACTTTAATATTAGCATTAGGAATAATAATATGGAGCTTGCCAACATGAAGTAGGCCACTTCCCGGGCACTGACGAAAGTATATAAAGTAAATAATCAGTTCTCATTACCTGCCACACCAGTGGCATGCATGTAGCCTTTGCATCATTTTCTTCTTCCCAACTAAGCTGTGCTGTAGACATAATAAAGTATAATAATGATGTTTTCCTTTCAAAATGCCAATCTTTTCTTTCAGCTGGTTCCTGATAATATAATTGTGAAGACCAAAATGGTCCCCATTATTGTTGTTAAATTGTAGTTGTTCTAGACGCTTATGTATTTTCTCTTAGACTGACTAAGCTATAGAAATTACTTGTAAATGGAATCTTCCTTTCTTCCCCTATAAGGGATCACATTGGAGTCTCTGGATCAATATCACGAAAAATGACTCTACTACTTTTCTGCATCTTCTGAAAGCTTAATGTACAGCTCACAAATCAGCAACCTTTATTGATGGTCGGTATGACACCTATTTGTTTGTAGATTGGCTTACATGGCCCTTAAGCACAACTTTATTTCGTTGTGGTTTGGTTAAAGTACATCATTTTAATTTCTAGGTGATCTAAAAAAAATTCCTAGGTACTTGTGGTTTTGTACTCATTATCCTGTACGTCGTTAGCCTGACCTGCATGATCCAAAAAATAAAAGTAAGATGCAAAATGAACCAAATAAATAATTACAACAGTTAATACAAAACTAGGCAATAGGAATTTGTTATTCCCATGTCTGGCATCTCAAGCTATATAACTTCAATCTCACCATTGGAGATCTATCTGTTGTGTTCGTTCTACTCGGAGTAACATGGTACTACATCACTAAGACCCTTGTTATTTATGGGCAGGCACACTATCTAGGGGCTGTTCTCTGCACAATTTTCATTCTCTAACTCATCTTAGATGCCGAATCTCCAAGTGAAGACCCACGTGCATTCGTCCTCGGGCTGTAAGTTACTAATGCAAGCATTATCATATATTATTTGGAGTCCGGAGAAGGGCCCACCCTTTGAGGGAACCAGTTGGAGTGGTGGATGAGTTGGGGTTCAAGGCTGGAACCATCCTAAAGTAGAATTGATTTCGTGCTGTATGGTTGTATTTCATTTGTTTAGTACCATATATATGCAGTTACTTTGCAAGTGAATATTAGTATTACTAGTATCATTGTATGGCTATTGAAATTCGAGTCCAGAATGGACTGCTTATGTGCCTGTTCCCAGTAGTTTCGGGTGTCAAACTTATTTGGGGCTAGCTCAGTGTATTAAAAAAATGTTTGTATGTTTTCCATCTAAACATTATATCAACATGAAGGCCGGTATCTCCTGCATTATTGCATAAAAAAAAAGATCTGCGCATTTTTTTAAAAAAAAAATCATTTCGGTAGATGCATTCCTCCACTGTTGCAGGTGTAAAGAATACAGTGGAACTGACAATATACTGATGATAGAAGAAAGTGAGCTGCAGCCTACGGCAGAGCCGTGAACACCACTAATATAACAAGCAACTAGAGTTATTCTTATGATTAAATATTTTTGTCGCTTTCTTAAGAAAAAAAAATGCTGCCTGAACTGTAAAGTAAGCATCATTTATGCAGCTGATGACACAGGGTTTTGATTGGGTGGTTAAATTTGTCAGCATTAGCCTAGGATGCATGCACTAGGGTGAGCATTTCATATGAAGAATTTAAGCTAGAGTTAACTGCACGTATGCATCAAATTAGTTAGCTTGAAGGTAGTACTCCAGCAGATTATCTGTACCTACTAGGAGACTGGTCAAGACTCTCTCAGGAGTCAATATGATATGGAGGACCGCCTACAGCTCCACGTCGCACGTGTATGAATGATTGCTAGCTATACTCTTGATATATCAGGAGACGAATGTCCTTCGCTTCATTAATATAAGAGATTAAACGTCCCCTTAGCTACAAGCGTTGCTTACATGAATGGTTTTTTTTTCTTCTGAAAAATGGACATGAGTGCTAATTGCAGTCTATATTAAGCTTCACTGGCAGACAAGCGACTGTGATCATTTTGGTGCCTAGTACTACTACTAGTATAGAAGAGATTCTGCTGGACAATGGACATATATGAATGCATGCAGGGATCCACCGCAGAAAAGAAGTGTCTGAGTCATCAGTGTCCCTTTGGTAGCAGGTCATTGCTGAAATCCGGGAAGCAGTTCTCCATCTGCTCCCTTCCCAACCGTTGGATTACGTCGTCACTGGGCCGACTGAGCTTGGTGCAGGGGACGTCTCAGGGGCCCCCACGACGGCCATTGCCGGAGGTATGCAAGGTCAGGTCGTTGTTTGTCCTTCTCCTTCTGTGGCCGGTGAATGGTTGCTTGTTGCCAACCATTAGTAGAGTACTAGTAAATAGGTAAGCGTAGGACGGAGACATCGATCAGGCTTGTATTATTTGCAGGCAAATCTTCTACGCTGTACTGTAACCTCATCACTAAAGAAACTTTTTTTTAAAAAAAAAGATCTAGATCGGTCCATGTTGATGATGGCGATTTTTTTGGCAGGCTTGCTAGGATTGCCAAAGAAGAAGACCAAGGAAGGAGGTACTCCAGCTTTCTGTAAGTATCCCATCACAGCACATGCGGCAAGCAAGCAGGTGAAGCAAGAAAGGTAGTTGCATCGCCTGTCTTAACCCGTGCCGGAAGAGCAGGTCTCTTTGACTAACTGCTTGCTTAGCGGCTAAAGAAATGCATGGACGAACAAGACAAGAGCTAACAAAGTCAGTTGTAATGCTGTATCAACAGCAGGCCTGACCGTAGCCCGGCGGTGTGTCCGGTCGTCGCTTTATGCCATCTTTTGATCTTTGAAATGGATTCGCGATCTTTTGGGCAGTGAAGTGAACACGTGGAGCTGAAGAAACGAAAGGACGGTGCAAAGGCAGCCAGGGATCAACCGGTCAATCACCGTGTGAAAGCTCCAGTGAAGTGCCTATGCATGGTCAGGCACACTGTTATCAACGGCGCCTGGTATGGCTGGATGCCTGGACGAATCTTTTTCTTTTTCTTTTTATTTTTGAGATGAAATCCCCGCTCTTTAGCTGAATAGCTGATGCATTGTTGGCTGAATCTGCTCCATGTACAAGGCAGACAAGTGCTTCGTTCGAAGCTCGTGGATGCTGGATGGCATGCAAGCATATCACGATACCGGTTTCGTTTTTGTTTTTTGTTTTTTTTTTTTGAGAAGTAGATACCGGTTTCATGCCGGAGCCGAGGACTCGCGCAAGCGACTTTTTTTGCCCGCGGCGCAGCGCCAAACGCCGCTCGGTCGGCCGGCCCAAAGAATGATAAAAGCCCACTTCAAACTATATATGTATGCGCGCGTGGGGCCAATTAAGCTGAGCAGGCCCAAAATTGCATACATCTCACTCAGCCCTGGCAAATTAAGCCTCAGCCCGTACAAACCCATGACAAATTTCCATCAAGTCACCGCTCTGTTTAGCCCAGCAGGGTGATGAGAAATGTAGGACTTGTTTGCTTTGAAGATTAAGAGCAACTCCAACAGATTCCAAAACACGTTCCCAAAATTCGGTTTTGGGAACAAATGCACAAAACAGCCGCTCCAACAGCTCCCGATCTCGTTCCCAACTTTTTCGCCACTCCCGATCCTGACGCCTTCAGTGGCCATGTTTCCGCCTCCTCCTCCTACTCCCAATCGCGAAGAAAAACTTCTCCCGCGCACCGCACATCTTCATCTTCTTCCCTGCCTGTTCGCGAGCGGAGACAGCATCCCAGTTGCGCCGTGCCGGCTCCAGCCTGGCCGTCACCTAGAGGTGCTCGAGTTCGCCGCAGTAGCTGGTCGGGCACAAGCCTCCTTGCGTGACCTCCGAACAAGCCGGCGAGTGCTTGCAGCCTTGCCTGACCTCCGCAGGCGAGCGCACGTCGCCTCGAACCAACCAATCGGAACAAGGACCTCGCAACCTGATGAGATGGAAGATATTGTTGGACCGGAGATTCAATATGATCGGGAGAGAATACGGTAGAAACCAGTAGGACCTAGCCAAATCACAACAATGTACGGCAATGGATAAAGGCTATGCAAATTAGTTGGACAGGATGTGCAGATGGGCCACATCTGGTGATCAGGCTCAAATTGCGATTTTTTTTAGTTTTTAGGAATCAGATTTTGAGAACGGTTGGAGGAGAGGTTTCTTCTTTGCTTTGAATGGTTTTGGGAGCTTCCAAAACCAGTTTATTGGGAGTTATTTTTTGGGAACTCTTGGAGATGCTCTAAAGGAGCAATAGCTTCCTCTGTAAATTTTGAGAACTTCTTATCACTAAAATTGGACTGACTTTTATTACATTATATTAAAAGAAGATAGAAAGTACTTTTAACCAGATTTAGCTCTCATCTGGATATTGGTTCAGTGCTAAACATCACTATATAATTTCATTGAAAAAGTAAAAAAAGGTTTTCAATACCTTTCCATAATGTTGTCATATCCAATGTTATCTGTCGTGGGGTCTCAGAACGAAACAGGTAAAGCAGGAAAGTACATCTGTATCTACGTATACTAGAATCATCAAGCAATCCTAAAACACAATCTAAAAGTAGGAAGTTGTATGGCGGACCGTGGCTCATAACTCTTCATACCACCAAAGAATCTGTAGTTTTGTGAAATTTACTCTAATATCATTTCTGTGAGTAGAAAGAGCGCATCAAACCTCACAACGAGGGGAGATGATTTATTAGTAGGAAATTTCCCAAAAGCCATGGGCGAGGAAGCCATGGTGGAGACTGAAGAGATTGTCTCCGACAGATAGTGATGGTACTATTTTTTTTTGGACGGAAAATAGTGGCAGTACTATGGATCTCCTGGTGCTTTCGTGGTAGCGGGCAATTGGCATGTGCTTCCGCGTTCTGGCCTACTACCAAGTTTATTATAATAAATTTTCTGAGGATCGAGTGAGCGCGTCGTCTCTGTCAGTTGCCCCTTGCCACGCGAGGAATGAGCTTCGCCTTTTAGGCCCCGTTTGGAACGCAGGAATTTCGCAGGAATTTTATAGGAATTTCACAGGAAACAGTTCAATTCCCGCAGGAATGGAGAAGAAATCCTCCATTCCAAACGGGGCCTTAGGAAAGGGAGATGATTTTCTTCAGCTGACAGGATCGGACTGAATTTCCTTGTTCTAGAGCTCAGTTTACATTTGCAAATATCAGTAATGTTGAACATGAGTAATACACTGTTGTTGAGTCCAAAATGTAGGACTTGAGTATAGTGCTACAGCTACAAGGAATACAGTACTAAGGAGTGGAAATTCAGAGTGGCAGGATGGCGGCATTGCGGCTTTGGCTGAAGGAGAAGAAGGCGCGGCGCAGCCTTCTCGGGGTTGGGATGCTGCTGCTAGTGCTCTCCCCGTCCCCGGATGATTTAACTTTAACCTCCTGCTGCAGAGCGAGGTAGAAGAAGCGCTTGTCGGTGGACGAGTCCATGGACAGGGACCGCCTCGCCGTCGTCGTCGGATGCTGCTGGTGCTGGCACGCCTCCTCCGCCGCCGCATCAGACGGCACAGCCTCACCATCAGAGATATCTAGAATGACAATGTCGTCTTGGGATGCGCCGGGAACTGCCTGGAGAGGCAACCTGTCGGCGCCGGAGACGGTGGCCCTGCAGAGCGGGCAGCTGGCGGTGGCCTGGAGCCATGCGTCGATGCAGTCGATGTGGAAGGCGTGGAGGCATGGCGGCAGCAGGCGGAGCCTCTCGCCGTCGCGGAACTCGGCGAGGCACACGGCGCAGTCCTCCTGAGCGGCGACCGCCTTGTTGCTGCCGTTTGGTAGCGGAAGTGGGTATCCGGCGGATGGCCGCCTCGTCCAGGCCGCGGCGCGACGCCGGTTGTTCTTGGACGACAATGCGCAGGTGATGGTGGTGGACGTCGCGGTGGTCGGAGCGCCAGCAGCGGGTGAGGAAGAGGTAGTAGGAGAGCAAGAGGAGGGAGGTGGCGAGGATCCCAACGATGGCGACGGAGAGGATCACGAAGCTGGTGCCGGGAACACCGGACGTGCCAGCTGCGTCGTCCATCAGTGGACTCAATCAAGGAGCAGAGCAACGCGATGGCTGATGGTGTGTTGTGTGCTTGAGAGAGCGAGAGAGAGTTTCTAGGAGTAGTTGCAAGGGAGATGGTGATGGACACCGTCGTACTAGTAGCATAGCAGCAGGCCAGGAGAGTTAGTTGTGCTGATTATATAATTTAAAGAGAATTATGGATCATACAGAATAGAAATGGTTGTTGAAGGAACGTGTGATGTGAACACAAGGAATTAATGGATGAAGAGAGACAAGGGTTTGGCAGCAGGAGCAAGAGGAGTCTCTGTCGGTCAGGGCGTCCACATGCATGGATCCAGTAGTACTGTGTTGCTTTTGACCACCAACCCAACCGTCAGCAATCCACGCGTCTTTCACTTTGTTTGGGTTGGGAACACGCAAAGAAAGAAAGAAGGGACGGCGCACTAGCTGCTTCGTTCGTTTCGCCGCTGCTGCGCTTGACTTGACGCCCGTATAATAAATCTGTATACCTGACCGGGTGCGTCTAATTTGAGTTTATTAGAGAACATCAGTGGACTTTCAGCGACTTGATCTCCAAAGTCAACATCAGACCTCAGTGGTCTGGACTACTCCTACCTACTCCTACTACCCCCAGACAAGCAAGGGACTCCCTATATGTAGAACGTCCTACGCTTAACGTTCGATAGAACGGCCCATGAAGCTCAAGAGCCCATCAAATTTGGCCATTTAAAGCAATTTAGTTTATCGACTAACCGTCAACATTTTTAAACAACAGTTTCATCATTTTCGTAAGCCTATGTCAACATTTTCAAACAACGGAGTCAATAGTTTTGCCAAAAATGTTGACATAGCACATAAAAAATGTTGATACAGTGAAAAAAGATGTTGACATATTACATTCAAAATGTTGACGAAAATTCGAATTTCAAAAAATTTCAAAAAATATTCATATTGGATCTCATTTTGTAGCATTAATTCGAAACAACATGTTGCTTCAAACGGATTCGAAAACGGACTTACGGTTTGAGAGAAAAATACGTTTGAAATTTTAAAATCGGTTCTTTTTCTCCTCCCTCCCACCCGCCCCAATAGGAAGCCGCCACGTGTCAGCATCTGACTCCTCCTCTTCCCACCTGCCTGAATCTCACACGTTGATCAAATCTAGCACGAATCTCAAACACTGTTTTATCGAAGGTTAAATGTAGCCCGCCCTACGTATATGATTGGCGGACAAGCAACCCTCGGAAGTGGGCTGCTGCAAAACAAACGACCTGCAGCGCGCATTAGGGCCAAATTGTTGCATCCATCTATATTTTCATAGGCCCAGTACTGGAGCCCAATTCAAAATAGTAAGCTTTGGCCCATTAGAAGTGGCGACAAGCAAGCCCAGTATCTATCAATCAGTTGCCAACTGGGGAAAGTCCCTCAAAAAAAAAAAAAAAAAAAAACTGGGGAAAGAAAAAGAAAAACTCAATGGTTTGGCATTTTACTTCTAATTTAACCAAAAGGATTATAAAAATATGTTTTCTTAATAACCAAGAGATATATTTTATGATAGTACTCTTCATAGTAACTTATGTTGCATTCCATATGATTCTTTTTACCTATGTATATGGTCAATGTAAAATATCGACTGGGGAAGCAGAGGGACTACCACAACACATGATTTAGACAAACAACTCTATACTATAAATATACGGCGTGGATGCTGAACCAACAGTCTTCGTACTCCCTATTGACTAATACACTTGATTTTACGCACATGCGCATCCTGCATGCACATAGCACCAGCCTACGAATCTATGTACTATATATTTTTGTTACTAGTCAACATAGAAACAAGCAGCTGGGAGCCTGGGAGTATATCATATATGTTTGATACTGATAGCCAGTTAGATACGTGCCCTCTCTCCCACAATTTGTACTAAACTATTCCAACTAGCAATTCAAGCACGAGACATACATATATATTAATTGGCTACTAACAAGGTATGATAGATTCTGTCCATCACCAGCTTAATTTAGTTTACATCCACTCACGCAACCATCAAAACAATTCGAGACCTAGCTTTTTGTGTGATAGCTAGCAGCGCAAACTAGACGTACAGCACTACAGACTCCTACGAGGAAATCCAAGAGGAGCTAAACGTATGTGTGTGTGTGTGTTTATTGAAATCATGCATGTTCAATTAGTTTTCTTAAATCACAGCTCACAGATGATAAACCCAACAGCCGGGAAAGAGAGGGACCCGTCTTCCACAATCTCATCCACGATCACCCGCGGGAATCCGCATCTTGATTTATTTAATTTGTCCATCCATTAGGGCTTCTTTCTCGCTAGCAAAGCTAGCTACACACCTTAAATACGGCGTCCCACCGCCATCACAAAACACAAGCAAGCAAGCACACAAACTAATGATAAACACACACTACAGTAATTGTCAAGCTAGATATATATATAGCAG